>VYZW01059627.1:1621-14457 GCA_013401315.1 Balaeniceps rex | reverse complement strand
CTGTGTTCAGTTTTGGGCCCCTCAGTACAAGAAGGACATTGAGGTGCTGGAGCGTGTCCAGAGAAGGGCAACGAAGCTGGTGAAGGGTCTAGAGCACAAGTCTTATGAGGAGGAGCTGAGGGAACTGGGGTTGTATAGCCTGGAGAAGAGGAAGCTGAGGGGAGACCTTATCGCTCTCTACAACTACCTGAGAGGAGGTTGTAGTGAGGTGGGTGTTGGTCTCTTCTCCCAAGTAGCAAGTGATAGGACAAGAGGCAATGACCTCAAGTTGCACCAGGGGAGGTTTAGATTGGATATTAGGGAAAACTTCTTCACGGAGAGGGTTGTCAAGTATTGGAACAGGCTGCCCAGGGAAGTGGTCAAGTCCCCATCCCTGGAGGTATTTAAAAGACGGGTAGATGAGGTGTGTAGGGACATAGTTTAGTAGTGGACAGGTATGGTTGGACTTGATGATCTTAAAGGTCTTTTCCAAGCAAATGATTCTGTGATTCTATGATTCCACCATTTGCAGGAAGCCCAGAGGAAGTTCACCAGGCAGCTGTTTGGACAGAAGATATGAGGAAGGGTGAGTACGGTGAGCTTAGGGCCCCTTTGGAGGCTTCTTTCTCACCCTAGTGTAGACACAGCAGTAGCTTTGTGCTTCCACTTCTCTGCTCATGTAACGAGGAGATTATATTTCCTTCCCTTGCAGGGGTTTCACAAAGCTTAATTCATCAGTGGTCTGTGAGGGACCACTGTGAGGGAGTTTTTGCAGGGAAGAGTACCTCAGAAAGGCCTAAATAATTTATCCCTCGTTTTTTCTTTTACCCAGTAGGCTTCTCTTTAAAATGCTTCCAGCCCTTTAAAGTTTGGGAGCACACTACTTGCAGAAAGAAAAAAAAATTACAAAGAAAAATGCATAATGTATGATAATGTTGAAAGTAGCAAGAATTAAAGTAAATGGTCTGATATAAAAAGGGTTTCAAACAGGATTAATAATTCTGCAATTTGTTATACAAAGTCAATTTTTCCACTTCCAAAGTTAAGTTGCCTGGTGGGGTTTATTGGCTCACTCATTATTAGGTATATATCACTTTTATTGTTTCACATTTTTATGTGTTTATAAAAAAAAAAGACATCATTCATGAATAAAACATTTTTGCTCTAAGCTGCCATATATGAAAGTTGGTCTGAGAGCCTATATCCTCTTTTATTGGAAAAGGGAAATACATTGTATATTTATATATTTATATATTTATATATTTATGGGGTGGTCTATGCTGGGAGGTTTTGTGTGTTTATATGCATATGACCATATATATGCATATGTATATATGGTAATGTGGCGTTATGCGTATGCATCTATTGTGTATCCCATTACCATATATATACATACCAATCTTTGAAAAAGACCTAGTGATAACAAATAATTTGTTTTTTTCTTTCTGATAAACCTTCCAAAGCCTGCCCTCTTCTGCTCAATCTGACCTGTTCTGGACAGCATCTTTCATAAATGCCAGTTTCCTTTTCCCCTTCCCCTATCCATCAGGTTTCTCAGCTGATCATATCCACTCTGCTAAACCCCGGTTCCTCTCCTAATCTGTGGCAGAATGGCTCCTATCCAAATGTCACCTTACAACACTAGACATGATTGAGCATCCAGGCAGCAGCCAATGTACTGCTACAGATGATGTGAGGAAATGTTAGCTTGATAGATAATAGTTTTATTTTTGGTCTTCTTAATCACTCTGCACCTGGTAGGAGTTTTATATGAACAGATAAGTAGTATCAAGAGACAGATAGAAGTTGATGGGGAACATTTTTATGTATGAATGCATTTATTTATTTATTTATAATATTTGGGCGAGAGGGTTTTTGTGGGGAGTTTTTTGGAGATTTTTTTTTATTGTTATTCCTTCAGCTTATGAAAGTTAATTTCCTGTCAGCAAATTTGGGCTGGAGTTTTAGAGTTGATAAAAACCAGAAATTAAAAAGAAGCTCAACAAACATCATTTCAGTTGATTTGAGGGAACTCACTGTTATTAAAGCAGTTTTAAAAAATGGAGTTTCTAATGAGAGCTCAGCCTTTGACCTTAAGACTCTGTCCTCTTTAGTAGTGAGAGGTAAATTACATTTGCTAACTTCATCTATGACACGGCACAAATAACTCCATAAATGCTCCATAATTGAGCTGTGATTATATAGTTATTGCTGCACATCGTCAACAAAATGATCACCCTGAGGCCCCATAGCTCCAGTGTATGGCACATGGTAATTAGCTAAGAAAGGACTAGGATCTAAGGGGCTCTGGAGGAGCTCCTTCAGCAAACACACAGAGCAATTAGCATGTTGAATGGACACCACCAAAGAGCAACAATGGAGACTGGAGCAGGGAACATATCTTGAAAAACGTGAGGCACAAACTTAATAGGGGACTGAAAGAACTGCAAGTGGAGAGAAAGAAAAGCAGAGTAATGCCATGGTCCAGCATCTCACAGTAAAAGTTTCCATGCTAACTTGTGCACTTGTCATCAGATAAACATCATGTCAAGACCAAAGAGGACTTTGTCTTGTTAAGAACTGTCTCCCTTTTATACTTGAAATTAGTAGTTGTTGCAGCTGCAAAGGGAGTCAGCTCTGAAGTAGAGCTCAGAAATTTTAAGGGAGCTTTGAGATAAAGACTGGACCATATCTACTGCATATGTTTCCAGTCTATTTGGAAATATCTGGGCTGTCCAGCCACCGGACCAACAAGAAAGAGAGACACTATAGTGTCCTGGTGGTTAAGCCCAGGACCATAAGTAAGTGCTCTCATATTTGGCTATGCTTCCCTCCTGTTATCTCCACTATAGGCTGAACTTTGGAAGCCTCTATGATCTGTATCTCAGTGATAGCCAAAGATTATTTTTATGTACCCTAG
This sequence comes from Balaeniceps rex, assembly GCA_013401315.1. Lineage (NCBI taxonomy): Eukaryota > Metazoa > Chordata > Aves > Pelecaniformes > Balaenicipitidae > Balaeniceps > Balaeniceps rex. The sequence continues at coordinate 11,558 of VYZW01059627.1, read as the reverse complement.
GTTGTATGATTAGGAGGGCAAACATAACATGGCCTAGTCTACCATTAGATTTCACTACCTGGCTTCTTTCAGCACAGTGCAGTTTGTTTGAGTCTTACCTGCAGCTAGGCTAACCATGCAGATAAGAAGCATGTGGGCAAAGGGCTTTGTTATACTTTGTCCTAATCTCAGCCCTGTTAACCTCAGAGTGAGTTTCCAGGGTTGGTTCCAACCCCCCATCAAATGTTTTAATTGAGCAGCAAGGGTACACAAGTTGAAAGTCGAAAAGCATTGGTGTTATTCCTTACTCCAAAGAACAGGCTGGTATTTTGTCAAAAGTAGAACAGTTTCTACACCTGGGAGAGCCCTATCTGTCTTTAAACACCTTATAAATCTGGACGTATGCTGCTCAAATTATGCCTTTCTCCTACTGATTAGCTCTCTGCTTGGGCTGCTGGCTCTTTTTCTCAGACTTCAAGCTCATTATATATAATGCAGAAATTTTAGACTCTTAATAGGTCTGAGTATCTGCCTCATGTTAGATGTTACCTCTTCCAGGTCTTTTTGTGGATTTAATTATAAATGATTTGGTTAAGGTCATGTGGAAAGGCTGTCGCAGAGCAAGGACCTGAACCCAGGTCTGCAGCGTCCCAAATTCCTGCCCTAATCACTGACTCATCCTTCCTCCCACACGCTATCCCTTACCCCTCGCTGCTCTTGGCATGGCTTCTTCCTGTTCTTATGCCAAGGGAAGAGGGCACATGGAGGACAGCCAAGTGTATCAGACCCATGCCACTCCAAACCACTCTTGCAACGGGGGGCGCATTTTTGGTTGCTTTTCCTTGCCTCATTAGCACAAAGCAGCTGGAGTTGAGGCCTTGGCTTGACCCCAAAGTATGGTCCGTGTGAGACTACCGCCAGAAGTGAACTGCTTGATTGCTCACTGCAGTGAATGATTACCTGGTTGTATGGTTTTGTTTGCCTGTTATTCAAATGAGTTGAAGTTAAACTTTGACTGGACAAACTACTCCCAAGCTATGCAAGTTTTCACCACCAAATCTCCATCAGACTCTTCTAAAAAAATCTTTTTCTGCAAAATAGGAATCTCCAACAGGATTGGAACTTGCAGAAGTTAAAAGACTGAGAGCCAAATTCATCCCTGTAGTGTATCCACTGACTTCAGCATAGAGCTACAGTGAAGATGAATTGTTCTGGAATGTATATATTGAATATTTAATGCAAATACAACATGCCATCAGTGCATGTCCTGCAGGTAAAATGCAATTATTCTAATTACACTGCAATTACTGTACAGCTACAGAGTAAATTACCTGATTATTTGCATTCGGTGCTGTAAAATGTTCTAATTCAGTCTCCAAACTCATGCCAACCTGTTTCCCTTGCATAAGAGTTCCAGGTATTTTGGTTAGCAGGCATTGCCTTGTCATGACAAGATGCAGTTCCAGGGTATTGACCCATTTTTTACCCCTTATTCACATCTCGGTGTCCTCTTCCACTTACCTGTCGGTGACTACGTTTTAATTGTTAGATACAGAGAGGTGTTCACAACATTTGCCTCAGCAATGGGCAGGAGTGGTGCTGTTGCTAATGCATCTACACTGCAAGCCAGTATGGTTGTAGCACACTGTGGTGTGTATTGTGGATGCAGTAGCTCAGTGTTTGGAGGTGCTAACTCCATTTCATCATACAGGTGGCTGAAGCAGGCACACAGAAGAATGGATTAGCACCACAGCGGAAGGGATAAGGCAACTAATGGTGGAGAAAAATCATATGAGATAAAATGAGAGGCCATCTGGGAGGAATGTTGAATCATAGAAAGGTTGATTAAAAGGGACCCATGGAGGTCATCTCTTCCAACCTTCTGCTTAAAACCAACACTAAAATAGGTCAAACATAGCTTTGTCTAGCCCAGTGCTGGAAAACTCCAAAGACGGAGATTTCATACCCTCCCTGTGCAACCTGTTTCAGTGCTGCACTACCTCTCCTATGGAAAGATCTTTTCCTAATACCCAACCTGAACCTCCCAAAGTGCAATGTTTCCCTACTGCCCTTCACTGTATCACCTACCACTATTGAGAAGATGTTGTCTCTTTCATCTTTGAAACTATCCCTAAAGTAGTTGAGGGCAAAATTAAGAAGTAGAGAATTAGACTCTGTAAAAGTACGCCAGTAGGATGGAAGGTGGCAGGGAGAACAATTACAAAAAAAGATCACTTCCTGGACTTCTTGTACATACGTAATGTCAAGATACAGTACACATATGTAGATTATGCATACGCATGTGTCTACACAAAATGCTGTAGTCTGAAGGAACCCGTATAAGGTGAAGAGGTTCCAGAGCCTAATTTCTGTTCTGCCACTAGCTGATGGGTGACCTTGATCAAGTCACTTCTCTGCATAACAGGGTAGTGAGGGGAACTTTCTCTATAAGATGCTTTGAGACATAGTAATGAGAAGAGCTAGTGTCGTGGTTTAGCCCCAGTTGGCAACTAAGCACCACGCAGCCGCTCGCTCACCCTCCCCCTCCCCGGTGGGATGGGGGAGAGAATCGGAAGGGCAAGAGTAAGAAAACCCACGGGTTGAGATAAGAACAGTTTAATAATTGAAATAAAATAATAATAATAGTAATAATAATAATAATGATAATAATAATAATAATAATTGTAATGAAAAGGAGAACGAGAGAGACAAACAAAACCCAGGGAAAAGAAAACAAGTGATGCAAACGCTCACCACCCGCTGACCGACACCCAGCCAGTCCCCGAGCAGCGATCGCTGCCCCCCGGCTAACTCCCCTCGGTTTATATACTGAGCATGACGTCATATGGTATGGAATAGCCTTTTGGTCAATTTGGATCAACTATCTTGGGCTGTGCCCCCTCCCAACTTCTTGTGCACCTGGCAGAGCATGGGGAGCTGAAAAAGAAAGTCCTTGACTAGTCTAAGCATTACTTAGCAACAACTAAACCATCAGTGTGTTATCAGCATTCTTCTCATGCTAAATCCAAAACACAGCACTATGCCAGCTACTAGGAAGAAAAGTAACTCTAATTCAGCTGAAACCAGGACAGCTAGGCAAGAATAAGGTCATATAATAACTGTTGTTATTACATGCTATTATGTATTATATATAACACACAGAGAAATAACACATTTCTGAGAAATCTATCACTAGAGGTCAATAAATTCCTTCTTTTATTTTTTTTTCTTCTCAGATTGGAGTAAAATGATCACTGTTTATTGAGCAGATGTCATGGATTCCCTTCACCCACTTCTTTCTCTCTGTCTGAGAAACTCTCTGAGGCTTTGTTTTCTACGCTCTACAGCAAAGGCAATTCAATTAGGACATCAAGCCAGCCTGAAACTGAGGTCTCTAAAGTGCACTGGAGACAGTCTTTTAAGATGGTCAGTCCTGCTGAAATGAATGTCTGTCTTATTAATTTGGGAACCCAATGGTTCTTCCTGACCCTTTGGACCCTGTCTTTTATTGATCAAAGTATGTAGGCATTTTTTCCTTGGGCAGATACTTGAATATGAAGGCTGTTCCCTAAGGCAGGCTTAGTTTTATTGGGAAGATGATGTAAACTGTAAAATCATAATCAAAATGGTAATTCAGATACTAAAATCTAATGAGTTATAGGTTGTTGGGTTTTCATATTTGATATGAAATATGAATTATATGTGTTTATCTTATGGTCTATACTTAAAAATTAAATTGAATGCCCTTTCCAAAGTCAAATATTTTTTAAGTATTTCAAAAGGCTACAGTTCAAGATACAGTACCTCTGGTGAGTTTCTAGAGATTTCTGAAATCATTCATGCCATACAAATAGAACTTTGATATCAAATTACAGACAGTGTAGGTGACATTAGCACTAGATGAGGTTTTCCATCACTTTTTGTTATGAGAAAGTTCTGTTTTCTTGGTTTCAGTAGTATCAGTAGTATATTATTTTTCACCAATTCAAATTTTCTCAATTTTTTTTGTTCCTTGGTGGCTACCTGTGTTTGAGTTATTTTTTTTTAATTTAATTTAATTTTATTTTATTTTATTTATGTTGTATGAAATTTCAGGTAAAATGATCTAGCTATTTCTATTAACAAGGTAAAAGAGGAAAAATTAGGCTGCTCTTGTCCATATTGAAAAAAATTAGAAACAACAGCAAAATAATACTAATTTAATATATGTATTTGGGAAGCCCTGGCCCCTGTACAGTCTATAGTACAATTCTACATTTAACAATATAACTATGATTGTGTCAAGGTTCCTCTTTTCATATTCCCCCAAAGATGATTGATGCACAGGCCTTTCATTTCCCACATGATCAATACACACTGACAGCAATTGTTAGCAACTATCTTGTGAAGTTTTTGTCTGTCCCCTGTATACTCCACCCCTTACAACTCCCCCATGCCAACTGTCTGACGCATCACATTCCTGAAGATTTTCATACTAGGCCTGCAAAGATTAAGCAGGACTTGCTATGCAGTTGTTCTCTTTGGCCTTCTGTAACATTTCTGGTAGGACTAAAAGCAAGCAAAATATCTGACATGAACGAATGTTCGTGAAAAGAAAAGGCACATCATCTTCATGTAATAAGTATATGTGATATTGCACATTTATGAAGCAGTAAAAAAATAGTCAGTTAATAACTCCACTGAGTAATTTTTTTTTACCATTCCTTGGAAATATTTCTAAATGCATATTGTCATGTTTAAGCTGGGGTAAATGTTTATAATGGACCAAGAGAAACCTGTACTTGAGATAACATATACTTATCAATTTTCTTTTCAAAGCATAAAAATGAGGCTAGAGGAAGAAAGTGTATTTTCTTATAACAATCACGTGTTGCTTTGAAATATTTGGAGGTAAACCCCTGAAGCTGAAGATGAGCTGTCCTCTGGCAGATCATCCCATTATCACATGCATATGATGTTCAAAGGTTTCAGCAAATGCAGAATACGTGAAGCACATATATTTTCTAGTTAATTAAGTATCTAGAAATGTTTCAGATGAGTTGCAGCTGTCTGGAACTAGGTGCAAATATTACACAAAATTAGATTTAGTCCCAGCAAAAAGCTACCCAAGCTTAGCCTTACAACTTATCACACCTGGTTTTGAACATGATGCTTAGAAACATGAGACCTACCTCTTTAGTTTGCCATTTTACAATTCTTTAATTCAAAGACTGATCTATTCACCAAGTCTCAGATCAAACTGTCTCTTCATAGATCTGAAAAAGGTTAAACAAGGCCTTAAACAGGTGCTTACTGCTTCCTTTTTTCCCATATTTTGGTTAATGTTTGTGTCTATAGTGTAGTGATGGGAGGAGTTATCATAAATCTTCCCACACCCTTCTTTCCAAGTTGATTCACAATTTATGTTCATTTGCCTCTAATGAGATGATTAGAGCTGAATCAGATCAGATTTAATCTGCAGTTAAACTGTGAAGTTATTTTTCCCCCCAAATGAGGTTGTAAAACCAACATCAAGCTTAAACTGCTACGTGTGATTTTTTCCTCCCTTTTTTTTGACTTCGGTATTTCACAACTGCAAAACAAGGCGTCTATTTGAGCATGGTAAATACTGACATCTGGTTTGCAGCTACTTGAAAACTACACCAGTTGAACTAGAACTGTGTAAATGTACTATTCAGATAGACAGACGTTTGAATACGAGTTAAATTTCTTAGACATCCTTTTGAAATTTTATTTACTGACCTTTCATGGACTTCTCAGATTTGATAATAGAACACCTTTTGCCATGTTAGATGTAAATTACCTATTATAATCCAGTGAAAATCGCTAGAGACCACACTCTTTTCATGTCCAATAGCTGGCAAATGCATGCTAGTATTAGTTCCCTTTCTGTGGATGGATAATATATTAAATTTTAGATATTGCTACCTCCCAATTTATCAAATGTGGGTTAGTTACATACTTAGGTCAAGTACTCTCATGTAAGGGCCCCACTAATGATGATCATTTCTTGCTTCTCTGTTTTCTCCCTATTGATCAAGGGGTTCATGCCAGATTGGCACAACTGAGTCACACCAGCTCTTCCTGCCTGTAAACCCTAGCTTAAGAACAGAGCAGATATTGTTGACTAATTTCATATAGCTTTACCAATGATATCAAATGGTGAAGGCCTCTGCCTTCAGGAATTGATTTTCATCCATGACTTGTAAATGAAATAGCCAGGAACCATTGAGGTAGTAGTAATACACACACACACAAGTTGTTGTTAAAGTCTTTTTCTGCTGCAGGGAATCATGAGTCTCCTATGTTTTATGCACACAGGTTACTGTAGTCAACAATCCACGAAAGGAGGGTGTATACCAGAAACAGTACCCTTTCAGAACAAGGGACAGGTTTCAGCATCATTCTGAAGCGAGGCTTGCACTCACAGTATGACACACTAGTAGCTTTAAAAGCACAATGACTACATTGTACAGGTGACTCATAAAACCTGGCCATCAAATCACAATCCCTTGAATCCATGTGTGTTTTCCATAGTATAAAATGTCAGCCTATGAGTCCTAGAGCAACTGATTGCAAGGTCATAGTCTTAGAAATCAAGGTCTTCACAAACGAACATCTAATCAAATAACCAAAAGTAACTATATTTAATGCTGTCCTTTTTGCAGCATTTCTATGATATTACATTTAGAAGCATATAGAACTTGTATACTGTACAGTCTGCTTATCTATAGCTTACCCAATGAAATATTATTAGTTTTCATATCTATAACTTTTATTGTTTTATCTTTGACAAACTCTGAAATAGTACACTAGTGACATTTTTAAAAACTAGCCTTCTGCATTTAAAGACCACTCATCATTTTCATCTATCATTGTTCTGGAAATGTCACATTGATTTTATCCTCTTTGCAATAAATGGTAACATCCAAAAAAACAAATAATAGTCTGACACTTCAAAATCAGCTGCCACTCTTGGATAGAGCAAAAATAAATAAAAGGACAATTTTCTTGAAGGACAGGAGAGAGAGAAAAAAGGGCATAAGAGTGAGAGAGAGAAAGAAAGCTTTATCTCTTTCTGGCAATACTGACAACAATCAAAATAGCAGGAATCATAACTAGTTTTTTTCTTGTCCCACCAGTGCCATTGTGATGCTGATCAATGAAAATGCTTGCAAACATATCTTAAGAATATTAGTTAAAAATCCTTCCATGTATGAACTAATACACTGAAAAAGGAAATGGGAAGCAAAGATGAAAAATGCAGACTCCATTTCCCCTTCTCCCAACCCCAGCAATGTGTTAAGGCAACACAGACCTTAAACTGAAACGCTGGCCTTGCCGGATCCTGCAGGAATTTTGCCAGTGACCTCACCATCTCCAGCGGTTCACACACAGTGAGAGCAAGGGTGTGCTGGACGGTCTGAGAAGATGGGGCTGAACCAAGCAGTTGTTCAGAAGCTGGGCTTGACCCAAGCCTCAGTAAAGTAACTGTGAGATTATCTTTGGTGGCATTGGATGGTGGATCCGGTACCTGTACCCACATCCAGACGGGTAGAGGAATGGGGAAGTGGGGGGGTGGGGGCCAAAAATGAACAGACAAAGAAAGGGTTGGGTGTCCAGACCTATGCAAATGATAGTGGTAGAAGTGTCTAAAGGGTTTCAAAATTTAAGAAGTCCAAGGCAAGTTAGGAAGAGAATTCCTGAAGAAATACTGTCTGAGGCCATATGGAAAGGGACAGAACAGGATTGCTGATCTTGATTTGTCTTCAAAACCAATTACCTAGCAGAAAATAAAGGGGTTTTTTTGTTTGAACATTTTCAAAAAATGACACATTATGTGTCAATGGAGAACAAAATACACCGAGTGTTTAGTTTGCTGTTAGGATTTTTAAATCCTTTAAAAAAAATTCTCCATCATCATAAGCACTGCCCTTTCTCTCTCTAGAGCTAGATATAGAACCTGGTTTAGCATTGGCTTGTGTCTTGCCATGGCCATTTACACGATTGCAAAAAAGCACATAAACATGTCTTGAATCTCTGCTTCGCCAGAAACAATGAAGAATGGTTTCCAGTGGGCTCATGCCTTCAACTGAGTTTGGAAATGGAATTAGACTGGAGCTGCTGTCTCTATGACACTCACATGTCCCCGCATGTCCTATCTCCTTCCCCAATACATGAAAAGGCTTCCTCTTGTTCCCGACAGAACCCACAATATTATTCTCCTCAATGTCTTCTTGTCCCCTCACAATACATCACAGTGTTTACCATGACAATTTGCCTCTTCAGCAAAACAATCTCATTTTTCCATATCACTTAGCTGCCACCCAGTCCCCTATTTCCTCCTGGTTGGCAATGAGGCAAAGAGCAGCTTAAGCATTTGTTAATTTGATATTATAAAAGCTAGCTGGCTACCAGGTCCAAAAGCTTTTTTAGGAAGGAGAGAAGAGGAAGAGGAAACAGTTAAACATGCAGACAATATGATCAAATCTGCTTTCTTTTCTTAGTAAACTTGGGAACAATTTCCACTCAGACACAAATATGATTTCAATTTAGCATTTCATCCTTACTCAGCAAAGCATGTAAACACCCACTTAATTTTAAGCAAGTGCTTAAATCCTATTCCAGTGGCACTTAATCAGGCACTAAAGTTAAGTATGTGTTTAAATGCTTTGATGATTTGAAGCCTAAACAATGAGCAAAGTAATGACTTACTGAGATTACACTGTGCCGGGGAAATAATGCTTATTGAAGAAGGGACACTGTGGTACACCTCAAGCCGTTTCATGGCAAAAGAAAGGACTTTGGATTGCTTTTGTGGTTTTCTACAGCCTTTCACCTTCGTTAAAACAAAATAACACAAAAGAAAGGAAAAATATCCTTGAGAAAAATTCAAAGCTATAAATAAATAATGAGGCATACAATATTTCAATCTATAATCACAATTTATGGAGGTAGTGGAGACTGTGGTAGAAATGTGTTCATCTGTCATGTACATGAACAATAAGGCCATGTCATGAACAATGAGCCTATAAAACAGGATCATAACAGGAAGAAAGCTTTAATGTACATATTATTATGATTAGGATACAACACTGCAAGTCTCTTTTTTTTTCTTAAATTGAACATTGTATGTATAACAAAGAGATGTTTTATCTCCTTCACCACTGACGGAATGGGTTTTTAAATGTTCTTATGTGGAAAGAATATTTGGACAAGTATTTGGAGGTAATAGAAATGGCTGTGCCTCCTACACAGTTCAGTAGCGAAACAGTTAATTTTAAAATCCAAATATATTTTATATTCATGAGAAAACACCTGTATGGGACATGCTTGTATCTGCAGGACAGTAACACCTTGACTGATTTAGTATCAGTCCTTACGTTATAGCTTGAGAATATTGAAGAAACAAACATATATGGTTGAAAATGAGAATTTCAAAAGTACTGAATAAAGGATAAGAACACTTATAAAACAGAACATAAACATTGAGGTTCAGGGCATAAGCTAGTCAGTAACTGAAAGGGTTAGAATGAGTTTATGTTGTTTGACTATTTCACAAACCTTTACTACAGAATATCTTGCTCTCCTGAAACCACCAGTGATCTACACGGATGGGCTAGATAAACCATTAGACAGAGATCTGTAAAATGGGGATAACAGTATTCTCTTTCCCAAACTATTTGATGTCTTCAGTACCAAAATAATACACTACAGTCCGATCTGAATAGCATGTAAATTTTGCTATACATATCTAGATGTGTGTAAAGCTCCCCGCATTCCTGTGAGAAAATGCAGATTATCTGTATTTTAGTATATATCCTATTATTCTTCCATTCTCTCTGGAAGGATGTGAAACACAACCACTTTTAGAGTTTGAATAATCTTCTCAATGAGTGGGCCTTAAAAAGTTTCACATCAGCATTTAATTTAAAAAGAAAAAAAAAAACAAAAACAA
>VYZW01059625.1:795-17625 GCA_013401315.1 Balaeniceps rex | reverse complement strand
AAAAAGATGTATAGGTTTTTTGTATAGGATTGGCAATATTAAGTAATGTATACTGATTGTTCACTGGGCATAATAGAAGTATATTTTAAATCTCAAAGCAGTTGAGAGAATGGAAGTGTCTGAAGGATCCCTGAATAAGTCTGTCTATTTTTAGATAATTTTCATTCAACCTGGAGAGCAGATGGAAAAATGAAATTGTTGCCTCAGTCATTTGAAAGCTACTTTTAAAGTCATGGAACAGGAGTCTAGTCAGTCTCAGCTGTTTATATGACAGCAGTAGTCTTTGTACTTTTATTGTATTCTTGGTTTCCAAATTTTAGTTATCCTCCTGAGCTCTTGTAATATTTACAGTGATATTCTGATAGGGAATTTTTGTCTCCCTCCTGGATCAATTTATTCTTTTTCTTCTATAGCAAAAATTGTTGTAAAAAAGAATGCAAATCCAAAACCTGTGGATTAAATGGGTTTTGAACTTCTATCATTTGATTAAAATATAGTTCATCTGGTCCTTTGAAACCTTGCCCATTGCAGTTTCTTCCTGCAAGCAAGGTAGGGCTTTCTTAAAGTCAGTCTAAAAAGTATTGGCTACGTCTGGGGGAAAAAAGTAACTTAAAGCCTTTCAAAGACTTTCATTTGAGGAGTTCTGTAAATAATCTTTCATTTTATTCTCAAAACCAATCTATTGGGAGCATTTGGCATTAGGGAAATCCATGAGTGTGGATATTTGGTTTTGTGGTTTGGGTCTTTTTTTTTTTTTCCTTCTAAAAGACCAACTTAAAAACAAAAACCAAAATAAAACCCCACCCCAAACACTGAGCTGGTATGGAGGAGTTTTATGACAAAGATCTGGCATCTGTGTTTGCTTCTGGAACTAATTAATTTTGGCCTTTTCATTTGTGTTCATTACTCTTCTATGAATTCCAGGCTGGAAGACTAGGAGTAGAAAGAACTGCTTGGATCACTGCGTCCAGTCCACTGCAGTGGTCTCTTATAAATCCACAGGGCTCTGCTTTGAAACATCTTCTTTGCCAAATACATGGCTCTCCATCTGCCCTTCCCTTGTGAAATACTGGTGCATCATACAATGGTTTCTGGTTTTATATCTAAGGAGAATACTTAAATGATGCATCCAAAAATCTCATTGGCCTTTTATCCATGACTGGGTGACAGTGGCAGCTCACAGTATCACCCTTATGAGCCTTTGCTTTATCGAAATTCTTCAGCTGATAGTGAAGTTACATACTCCAGTGCATACTATTGAACATATTTTATTAAATGTGGTCTCGATTCTGTTATTCCAGTCCACAAAACCATCTTTCTTCCTACCTTATCACTTGTTCCTTTTTAACAGCAATATGTCTTAAGGTCACCCATCTAGATCTAGCACCAAGATTACTGAAGAAAATAGTTGCCAGATTATCGAAGGTGCATTCTTGTCAGCCTACTAAGTTTTTTTTTTTTATAAGCCTTTACAGTCTGTCTTGTAATCATCTTGTTCATCCCCATTATTTTTTGTATTAATTCTGATCTTCCTCACCTTGAATAACAATTTTCCTTGTGGGAGCTATATTTAAAATGTTTTGCAGTAGCTGACAGCGGTAACTTTGAAGTCAGTTATAGATTGAATGAAATTTACGCTGTTCTAGTTTTATCAAAATTGTATTGCTTTTTATTCAACTTCTGATCTACTTATATCCCTGATCATTCACTCAGTCTGTTCTAGAAACATTTACAGAATTTATATACTATATTAATTACTGCATTAATGTATACTATGTTAATGCAGTATTAACATACTTTATTATATTAAACTAACCATATATGTCTGGACAACTTGCTGTCCTTCTGAATATCCTTGCATTTATGCTTATTTCAGGTAGTATGTGTAATAAAGTACCAGACTTTTCTGCTATCACAATTTGAAGTTTCACATGGCAGTTCTTCTTGGGCCCTACAGAAGGGATTATACAGCCCATCCTGGTTTTACCAGAGTAGGTAATCTCAGTTGGTTTTATTTCATCTGGGTTTGATAATTTCCATGTCCTTGTCCCTGTTGCAATTAATTTTCACATATTTCATCTTCATTAAATGGAGGTAAACTATATTTCTAGTATAACTAATATTTGGGCCATACTAGGGAGTTATTAATCTGCAAATGATTATTTTTATTTGAATAGTGCTGATTAGAAGGAGAATCAGGAAGGACTGTGCAGTAGTGGGAACTGCTTGAAAGTGTTGACCAAACGCTTGCTTGATTTCTTGGAAAATTTTGAGGAGATTTAATCAAGATAGTACATGCTGCTTACACACTTATTTGAGAAACTGTTAAGCACTGATTTGCAAAATGATAAACTGTTTTCAGAAGCTAAATGATTGTAGTTAAGATGTTTCTGAAAAGTATAGGTACCAAAATAAGTGTCCTTTAATTTACTTGCAGTAACTGAAAGAAAAGCTTGGTTTTGAAAGTGTTTCTATTCAGTTTAGAAATGTTCTTTCCTTACTATGTATCTGTAGAAGTAGTTAGAACTAATAATAAAAGTTTAGAGATTAAGTAAAGACTACTTAGATAAAGAAGGTCCCTTCCAACCCAAACTACTCTATGATTTTAAGTTGTGAAAATCAGAGGTTCAAGTGCACAGTGACTTAGTTCCATACAGTTATAAACAGCTTGACAAAATTGTGGATGGAGTACATACCTGTTGTTCTGGTTTTGGCGTTGTTTTTCTATGATGAGCTGGATTTTCATCTCACAAGAGCTTCTACTTTTATAAGCATATTTATGCATTCTAATTTATCTGTAGGAAAGCCTTTATGAACCAATAACTTCTGCCTTTGTGTATGAAGTTCATCCTTGTTTTTCAAGTGTAGTCAGCTACTCCTATGTTTCTTTCTGTTTTATTCTTCCTTTGTTCCAAGGCCTATGAGTTTCGGAAACATAATTGTTAGTTTTTTCAAATGGTCAATTTAAAAAATTGACTTATGAATTGAAAATTCACTTCTGATGAATTAAAAGTGTAGTATTCCTACACAGAGCAAGAAGAATAGAAATTGATTTTACTGACCTACATTTCTCAGATTTTTCTGAAGAGTAGGTTTGCTTTTAATGAATTGTTCTCATACTGCTCAGACTAGTATGATCTGTTTTTTCTCATCGCTTCTTCAGAACTTACTGTTGCTGAATTGTACTGAACAGATGAGTTTTAAATACTAAAACCTTTCAAAATCTGTCAAACAAGTGTAGCCCAATGAAGAGTGCTTCTCTTGTGTTAACTTCTGAACAGAAGAGAGTACTGGCATCCTTGAGCTCATGAATATTTTTTAGCCTGATGAAATTTACCAGGTGTGTTTATGTTTCTGTGAAGAAGACACAGAATATACCTGTTTTCCACAGGTGATGGGTTGACCCTCTGATGTGAATGTTTTTTTTACATCTGCTTTAATAACATTGAAACTAGGTAACACTTGGTTTATCCTCCAAAATGATGTATTTACTGATGAGCTGAAGGTAATGAGCTCTCTGGAAACAAGCACTAAAAACAATTTAACAGAGCGTGGGACAGCAAAAAGAAAAGAACCCATCAGCATAGTAGCAAAAGTAGTTCTGAAACCTGAGTCTAGTGTTGGCATCACTTGTGTTTTCAAATATAGACATATTCAACTGGATAGGCCTCATTAATAGTTCAGCTGTATGGGGTTTTAGACAGTGCTTGTATTGAAAGTTTGCATTTACTTCATTTTTCAGAAGTTTGCTCAAAAATCCATACATATGCCTAATATGTTGCCTTAGAGTATGCCAGTCTTTTCTCCCTCATTACTATATAGACTGAGAAACTGAAAATTCAATTTTGTGTAGGCCATCAATCTTTCCTTAGATGCTATTCAGTTAATCACTTTCCATTTGGTTTCAATTGATATTAATAGCTTAGAAATAGCAAATGTTGTGTCAGGATTTTGATGAGCCCTTACTTTGTGCCAAGTTCTGTTTGTTTTCCAAACTTTCAGATATGAATAAACTTTACATCAGCTTTGTCTGTTTAGGTGCCACTTCCAGTGTAGAATCCTGATTTAGTTGAATAATGGCAATGAAGTCCTTTGTCAAGTCTGTTACAAAGTCGTATTGAAGACTGATCGCTAGTATAAACAAAGATGAAGTTGGTCCGAAGATAAAAATGACTGGATAGTCATGTGTCATGCTGAAAAGAGTAAGCATTCTTTCCCATGCCAACTGTGTTGGTAAAAGAGGTGGTAAAGTGAAACAATGTGCTTTATATGAGCAGTAATTTTAAAGATGACCTTTTTCTGTAGTGTCAAGTGTATCATGGATTTTGTCAGGGGAGAAAAAAAAAATCACTTGACCTTCAGAAGTAACAAGACTTGAACGTACCCATTTTTCCTCCTTTCACTTTATTCTTGATAAATCTGTTTCTGCTTTCCAAGGTGTTTTTAATACTCCTTTTACTTCCATAGTGTAAAGGTTTTATTATCTATTATCCAGTATTTTGAAGGGAGGAAAAATACCTGGTTTTGCAAAAATCTTCAGTTTTATTACATTAATCAGTAGCAAAGGCAATTATTAACCCTATGCATTTGGGGATTATTGCTGTGGTTACTGGACTTGTTTGTAGGTGCAGCTGACTTTCATTTCCGTAAGGACACACTGCTGATTCATGTTAAAGCTGCTATCAAGCTCCAAAGGTTTCTTTCTGCAGAGCAGCTTTGTAGCCTGTTGACACCCAGCCTATATGGATGATAAGGTTATTCCATGCTGGACACAGGATTTTGTACTTGCATTTATTGAACTTCCTGAGGTTTTCAACCTGCCTGTTTTTTCTAGTCCTTGGATGTCCCTTGGATTGGCCACCCAGGGCCATTCCAAGGTACTGTTTCAGGGTATCATCTGCATGCTCCACCCCCCGTTGGGTGTCACCAGCAACCTTGCTGCATGTGCATTCAGTCCCATCCCCCAGGTTCTCAGTAAAAACACTAACCAGTATCAGCTCCCGTTTTGTACCTCTGAAGGACACCACTGGTGAATGTCTGTCAGCTGGACTTTGTACTGCTGGTCAAAACCCATAGAGCCTGGTGGTCCAGCTAGCAGTCCACCAACCTGGTAGCCCACTTCTTCAGGTCACGTCTCACTCGGTTCTGACAAAGTACTCTGGAAGACTGTCACAGTCCCTGTTAAAGTCAAGGTAAACAACATTCACTGCTTGTCCCTTGCTCGCCAAACCAGTCCTTTCCTTAAAGCAAGCTGGCAGGTTGGTCAAGTGTGATATACCTTTGGTGAATCTGTACTGTCTGTTCCCAGTTGCCCTTTTGTGTTGTGGGTGTGGGTGTTTTTTTTGGTNGTTTTTTTTTTTTTTTTTTTGTGGTGTGTGGATATAGGTTCCAGGAGAATTTGTTCCATAATCTTCACAGGCACTGAAGTGAGACTGACTAGCAGATAGTTCTCCAGATCCTCCTTTTCCTTCTTGATGATAGCTTTTTTCCTAATCCTGAGGCAACTCTCTGGATCACCATCACCTTTCAGAGATGATAGAGAATGACCCTGCAATAAGATTAGTCTGCTCGTTCAGCACCCTCAGATGCCTCCTATCTGGTGCCATGGAGTTTCACATGTCCAAGTGGCGTAAGAGATCCCCGACTCAGTCTGTCTGTATTGCATGTGAAGTTTCACTTCCACACTGCCACTAGACTCTGATCTGGAACACCCATTAACAAAGGAGGCAAAAAAGGCACCGAGTATCTTAGCCTTTTCCACACCCATCGTCACCAGGTCTGCTGCTCCAGTGAGCAGTGGATCTGTGTTATTCTCAGCTTTTCTTTTGCCACTATCCTTACAGATGTCTGTCTTGTTGCTGCTCTTGTTTCTTGCAAACTTGAACTCCAGGGTTCCCTGAGTACTTCCTCACATGCTCAGGAGACGTTTCTATATTCCTACAAAGCAGCTCTGCTTCTGCTTTCTGTGTATTTCGCAGAAGTAGTGCAAGAACCTCTCCATGATGCTGCTTGCCTCACTTTTTCACACAGATCCTGGCCAGCAGCCCTCATTTCTCAGAGTGGGTCCTATGGTCTTAGAAGCCTGCCTTTGACACCAGTCATGCAGCCAGGTGTTGATAGGCTGTGTGCACTCCTGCCTGAATCTTGTCCTCCCAGTGGTGCAATTGAGGAGAGCAGTATCTGGGTCCTGTGCCTGCTACACTCTACCCCCTTGAGCTCTGCAGTCACTGCTCATATGCTCAGGTTCACACCTGGCAGTATCACTGATTCATACATGAATAAATAGCCAAGGGGTGGTTATCTAAGAGCTGAACTCAGGCAGACTCATCAGTCTTTCAACAGCATCCCAGGCAGTATAACTGTTCTGGAAATCCACATCTGCAGGCTTTCCTTCTGTTGCCACAAGTCACTAGTTTCCTGGATTTGTCCCTCACTTAGTCTCCATCCTGGGAGTCTCCATCCACTCATCCTTTGAGTGCAATGCCTAGCTGTCTCTTCTTTCCTTGCATCATGGGGCTCAGACTTGTGGTGCTGCAAGGTCTCTGTGAAGACCTGTCTATTTACTGTTCGCCCTTGCTCATGGTGTACCAGCCTGCCCACTTTGTCCTGTAGCTCCTTCCACTGAAGAAGCAGCACCTCAGGCAGAGCACCCCTCCAATGGGTGAGGCCACCACCACTGCTCCAGCACCAGAGAGAGGTACCTAGTATTTCTTACGGCCCGAGTCCTGGATGGTGGAGTCATCTTCCGGAGGTCGGTCTGGGTCAAGGCTCTGGTATGCTAAGAGCAATTGCTTCTGCAGTTTCTGGGCCCTCTGCTTCACCGCTGTGCTGCCTGAATTCTGCTGGTAAGCAGACAGTGGAAGTGCTGTCATACACTGTATTTTTACCACTGTTTTTAATTCATGAAATGGTAAACTGCCCAAGGGAGTGAGAGCCTTTGTCTAAAGGCACAGGGGCGGGCATTGTTGATGGTACCTGGTGTGTGTTGAACTTTGCATTGCTGTCTCTTGATCACTTCCCTGAGCCCTCAAAGGATTCAAAGAGTTCACAAAGTGTCTTTCTGACATTTCACTGAACTCTCAAAGGAATTTTCTTGCATTAGAAGCAGGTATAGTGCCAGCCTATGCATTTTAAAACACTTGATATAGTTGGTGTTTTTGTGGACAGAAAGTCTAGATAACAGTTCTCCTCCTGGTGTCTTGCTAATTTGAGGACCCCTAAGCACTGTGCTCCTGTGGGTTTTACACTTTCTTTTGTAGCCTAATATCTCACAAGTCTGAACTTCAAGAAGTCTGAGATTATAAGAATTTATTTAGTTTTCTTTTAAAACATGTTATTTTTAAGTAGCATTTGTTTTCTTTAAGTACAAGCAAGGTGGTGGTATGACTTGATTCTTTGCCAGATTGTTTCTATGGTGTCCCGAATTAGAGCAAAAGAAGAAACCTATTGTATGGAGAGTTCAAGTACAGTTGTACCATGTCAGACAGATTTCTTTCTGCCAGCAGTTGATAGCGTGTATCTAGGGAAGAGAACAGGGGAAATTATAATGATACTTCCTCGCTGTACTGTCCTAGCATGCAGTGACTTGAGGGTCACAGTCAGGGACTGCCTGCAGTAGGGGTGAGGACCTGGTATTTAATAGCTGATAACCAGACTTGCAGTACTGGCAGTGTACTGTGGCAGGCAGTTCCCCTGCATAACTACACATTGTGGGGAATACCTTCCTTTTGTTTTTTAACTTCTTGCTGCTAGATTCAGTTGATTTCTGCCATTACAAAAAGTAGGAGTAACAGGCAATAGTCGTTCTCTATTTACCATCTCCATGCAGCTTTTGATTTTATAGACCTAACGATTTAGGTTACATCTTTTCTAGACAGGAAGAATGCTACTCCACTTATATCTTATAATGAAGCTATTCTTTGTTGTCTTCATCCTTTTGCCCTTCTCACTTGTCCTTTCTAATCCTTCTATATCCTTTTTGAAATGACAAGACTGGATGTTCATACAGTGCTCAAGATGAGAAAGCAGATACTGTGTAATGGCATAGTGATGGTTTGGTTTCTGTTCTTCTCTTAGTAGTCTGTTACAAATTATTTTTCTTTCACTGCTGCTGATCACCAAGCTGATGGTTTTATAGAGCTTTATAGTGCAAATCCAAGATCCAGAGTTCAGGCCCATCCTTGTATCTATTTAAAAAAAAAAAAGAAAAAGAAACAAAAAACCCAAACAACCAACCCCTGGGGTTTTTTCTTAACATAACTCACTTAATGTTTTGTTGTGGTAATGTCATCTGCTATTTTATCAAGTTGTTAATTACAGATACTTTTGCAGTTCTCCATTTTATATAGTCATCCCTGCATACCAAAACTATATAGATACAAACTGAGATTATCCCACACAAAACCCTTTCTTGGCATTTGATGCACACCTATGCGGGAAGCAGAGAGATATACACCCTTCTAGTCTTGTACAAGTGGAAGGCTACAGGCTCCTACATTGCTATGCCATCCAAACTGATGCCACTTAAGTGTATAGGGATGCATGGAGACATGAATGTCTCTGCTGCCAATAAGAAATAAGCTGTATTTAGAAGAGGGATGTCACAGTATTTTCCTTCAAGAAGAGGGTGGCGGGGAGAGGGCAGGAATCGTATTATGACAATGAAATACTAAAGGAAGGGTAGTCTTAACAATACAGGGGTTTTTTGTGATTTTTTTGCATAATCATGGCTTACGTTACGTTTAAAGTTCTACTTTCCAATAAATTCTTCGGTTTAGGCTGAAAGCATGTAAGAGAAACTGTGTGTATGTCAATCTTAAAATTCTAGTGTGTTTTTGAAGAGTCTTATTTTCCATTTATTTTATAAGCTAAGAATATCTGCGATTCTGGTTTAAACTAGTAAGCTATTCCTGCTGGGAAATACTTTGGGAGTACTTTGTGTTGAAACATGTCAGCACTGGTGGGGAACCTGTTGGGGGAAAAAAAACAAACCAAAACAAACAGCAAAACACCAAACAAAAAACCTCAAACAAACAAAAAAAAAAAAACCAAAACACTAAAATATGATTTTTTTTTTAAGTGAGCAAACCCAAAGCTGTTCTTGATTCTGCTGTACCCAATTGTCAGTCATGGAAATAAGCAGTCCTTGTAACAAAATTTGCATGTAATTTGAGTAGGACAAAAGAGAATTTCAAAGGTTGGCATTCTAAAATTTTAATGTATACATGTTGAAAAATGTATAAAAGTTTGCTCTATAATCAAGTATTAAACTATTAAAATCACTTTAAGCATCAAAATTATTAGTTGATACCTTTAGCTTTGAATGCCTAGTAAGTGATCACAGTGGCTTGTGCGTACTTTCTTCACTTTGCTTACTGTTTGGCTTTACCAAAAGGGATGTTTGTTCTTGGTTTGCTGAAAGCAAAGCATTTGTCTTTGTGATGAAGGTGTAATGTGCCATTGGACTTTATGTAAAATACAGGCGTTTGTAGACTAGCGTTCCTAGTGATGGGCCCAGAGGGTCAGCATGTACTACATGGCAGGAGCACGAGGAATATTTAGCCATGGGCTTCACGCAGCACAGACCGATAGCTTGCTTCCTGAGATGTTCCTGGTTTTCATTCATTTAGCTTGTTCTGATTTCCAGAAGGTCCAGAGAGTTCCTTTTAATTTCATTAGATGTGCCTACCCTTTTCTCCAGTGGCTCTGCAGAGCACTCTGTTTTGGTTGCTCATTTTAATGTTTCAGGTGATGCGTGTTAACATAGTAAAAGACTGGAGTAATGCTGCTTTAATTGACCCTATTCCCTTAATCTCATTGGTGTGCATAGAGCATTCATTTTGATAGATACACCATTTGGTAATTAAATTGTTACCTTTAAAATGTGGTTAAAACTTCTGCTTTTAGCTGCTGTCCTTAGGTAACTTTTTGTGACTTCTTTCTTTTTCTTTCTTTTTTCCAGATATAGAACGTGGTCGCTTAAACTGGATTAAAGAAACCTGTTGATATTTTTATTTATACTTTTTTATTTTTGTATTTGACTTAAAGTGCCATGAAAAAATTTGCATATTGCAAGGTGGTCCTTGCCACCTCTTTGGTTTGGGTCCTTCTGGATATGTTTCTATTGCTGTACTTCAGTGAATGCAACAAATGTGATGAGAAAAAAGAACGAGGCCTGCCTGCTGGAGATGGTAAGTTTTCTGCCTGAGTAATGTTTAAATTATGCTAATTTAAAATTGCACTCCTTTTAAACATTGGGTGTTTTGCCCCAACAACATAGCATTATATCAGAATTTACGTGTTGCAGAATGTTCAATGTTTCTTTGAATGACTAGGGAGTAAGCACGTTGCCAGAGATGTATGTTGCAGACTTAAATGCTTACTTAAGATGTAGAATTTTAAGCACTAGTATATATGAAAAAATAATTAAACTGTGCAACAAGCAGTTCAGGAATGTAAGCTATGTTAATATAGTCTAAAACATGTTCTAAGTTTCCACCAATGAGGAAGCAAAGGCACTGTTAACTTCACTAGACTTGGTGGTTGTCATGGTTTAGCCCCTTTCGGCAACCAAGTACCGCACAGCTCCTTGCTCACCCTCTCCCTGCCCCGGTGGGATGGGGGAGAGAATCAGAAGGGCAAAAGTAAGAAAACTCGTGGGTTGAGGTAAGAACAGTTTAATAATTGAAATAAAATAATAACAATAATAATAATAATAATGAGAACAACGAGAGAGAGAGAAACAAAACCCAGGGGAAAAAAGTGATGCAACCGCTCACCACCCACCGACCGACGCCCAGCCAGTCCCTGAGCAGCGATCGTTGGCCCCCGGCCAACTTCCCCCAGTTTATATACTGAGCATGATGTCATATGGTTGGAATAGCCCTTTGGTCAGTTTGGGTGAGCTATCTTGTCTGTGCCCCCTCCCAGCTTCTTGTGCACCTGGCAGAGTATTGGAAGCTGAAAAAAGTCCTTGACTAGGGTAAGCACTACTAGCAACAACTAAAACATCAGTGTGTTATCAGCATTCTTCTCCTACTAAATCCAAAACGCAGCACTATGCCAGCTACTAGGAAGAAAATTAGCTCTATCCCAGCCGAAACCAGGACAGTGGTAAAACAAAACAAACCAACAACCAAGCTTACTTGTCTCCCTGCCCCCACAAAAACACCCAAACCCCAAACACCCCCACCCCAAAGAAAAAGAAACCCACCTAACCAACATTTGTCCAGCGACTATAGCAATAAGGAACAGTGAATGTTATAATGAAAATAAATTTATGAAAATAAGTAGAATAAACTTGGTTGTAAAAGTGACAAATATGGGGGGGTATATATACACACATACGCACATGCTTATGTATGTAACTGTTTCTTTGAAGTGAGAGCTGTCTTATTCAATACTAAAGTTCTTCAGATAAGCTTTCAGTTTTGTTACTGCCATCTTAGTTTATGGGTACCAGTTAAATGAGTTGAATGCGGTTTTTTGAAAGCCAGTACCGTTCATGTTGCCAACTTTATTTTAGGGAGGTCATTATAGTTGATCACATGGGAGAAAAGGGTGGTGCAAGGAGAATTCTCATCCCTGCAATGTCTCAGCACAGGCATTTAGAACTGCAGGCAGCTGCTGCCTCCAGTTCATTTGTGAAACGTCTAATTTTGTAGTATGGTGTCTCTCCCACTGGAAGGCCTGTGTCTGTATGTTTAGCTGCTGTAGGAAACTTATGCAGCGATGCTCAATGTTAAGTCTGATCAGCCAGCTGTACTCAAGATTAAATAACGGTTTCCATCACAAAAAAACTTTTTTACCTGTTGACATCTGGTATGGACAACTTTGACCTCCCTGGGAAATTTTCTGAAATGTTTTAAGAACAATGTTGCTCTGTTACAGAATAACACTGGGGAGATATTTAGAAAATGTTAGTTTTGGTTTGTTTTGGTTTTTTTTCCCCCCCATGATGAAAACAGGCCGATAAATCTCCACAGAGAACAACAATGTATAGGAATGTAGAATTTCTGTGCTTAGTACCTCTGAACTGTTGTTTCCACAACTGTGTGCAAACACTTTAGAGATGTTCTAGTTCACCTCAGTTTTGGAGAAGGGACTTAAATTTTCAGTTGCTTGCATTTCATCTTTTGGGTTTCTTTTTCAATAAGCAGAAAAGAAAATGACAAGAAAATGAGTTAGAGTTATACAAAAGTATGTCTTTTATAGGAACTTAGTCTTGTTTTTTTTTTTTTTTTTTGTCTTCAGAAGTTGGGAAATTTTCTTGGGGATAAGATGATGACTGATATTGTGGTATTAAGGAATGGATCCACTTTTTGAATTCCCACAAAGCTTTTACATGATGCTAAGCAGATAACTTATGCTAGGCTTCTTTAGAGCTGTCTTGCAAACAGGATTTTTTTTGCTGTTGGCAAACAGCAATTGAAGTCAATATGTATCAAATTTGGTTTGATATATTGATAATGTTGAAAGTTCAGATGACTTTACACAAAGTCATTGGGGGATCCTTCAGGTGAGGGAAAATCTGCATTTTTTGAAGATTAGTATTATGACTTTCCCTATGCAACATTAGTTTTACTTAGTTGAGTACAGTCTTTGTTCTGGCCTTTCCCTAACCTTTGTGTTTGTTAAAATCCATGATATCTTTTTAATGTCTTATTGGCTTGTAAGCAAACCAACCAACCAACCAAAACTTTGTATATAGTTTTGTACATTTTTCTTGTTTTTTTTTTAAACAGCTGACTTGTAGTAAGGTATGTGCAGAAATATGTCTGCTAGAAACCATGGTTGTAGTTGACACTGTGACACTTCCTTTTAACCTAGTTGTGTGCCTGATCCTAGATATTCTTACTTATTCCAGTAGTTTACTGTTTTGGAGTCTGTAGTGGATTTATTCCCACTCAGAACGCCTAGAATCTCCTCAGATAACATTGAGGCTATTTTTTCTGTGAAGCTTTTATCAAAGTTTGCTTTTTCACTTCACTTCCCACCCCCCCCCTTCATTTCCATAATTGATTTAGTTTTCTTGATTCAGCATAAATTATGTAAGTGTTCTGAATTTAATAGTCTCTTTGTCCATGTCACTCTGGTATATAGCTTCTCTTTGCAATTCATGGAAGAATTCCATGGCATTTAATGAACCTACTTGACGTATGAGTAAGTTTTTCTGAAGAATTTGTAAGTTTATTTTAGGTTGTGCTTGCCTAGTTGGAAAAATTAGTCTTTAGATATTTCAGCAGGAGCAAAGGATTTTGAGGATAATTTTGGACAGTTCAGGCTTTCATGAAGTTAGAAGGATGTTTTCCTTAAGGTTTTTAATACAGAAAACGAAGGGAGTTTCTTTTTCAGAATGAGACTTAGAGCCATGGTCTAAATTGCCTTTGGGAAAAATCTTTCTCCTTGGTATTGATGGCATAAGATACTAGCATCTTAAATCACAAGCTTCAGCTTATGTATCTAATATGGGATTGTATGTATACCTCTGTTATATTTTACAAATTGCTCAAAATAAGAAATAATAAAGGAATGTGAATCTGTGGAAGAAGTCTGTGTACATGGTTATGGGGAGCTGTAAGATGAGTGGGATAAAGGTCTTTGTGTTTGCTAGCATAGAGATTGAGAGTTGGTAGTTGAAATGATGGGAGTGTGGAGATGAGGGGACAAAAAGTGAAGTGGAAAAGGGGCAGGCACTTGCCAGGCTGTAAGAGAGCTGGGGTGGAGGTTTTTGGGAAAAGGGGGCCTGGCATGGTGTCTGGGTAGTATGGGACTGTGGAACTAAAGTGATATCAGAGGAGGTGTAGTTGGAATCTAGTGACTATAATTGTGTGGGATGATTTGGCCGTAGGCTTAAGCCTTTGCCCATGCCCTCCATTGTGAAGACAGTACTAGCTTCAGGAGGTAGCCTGGGGAAGTGGGATCAGAACACATAGCAGCGTTGATTCCAGCATCCCTCCATGGGAGCTGGGAGGGAGCCTGTGCTTGTCCTGGCTGATACTGTTGCTCTTTCATCTCCCCACCATGACCACTCCAGAGAGGATGGAGCAGGTCAGGGGAAGCTCTCTCCAGTGCTCAGCTCTGAGATTGTCTCACCTATTCTGAGCTACCCAGCTGACCTGGATGGTGTACACCTCTTGCCCAAACTGTCACAGCTATTATTTCTATTGGCACGTCTTCTGGGTGCTCGTTCCCTTTTTGTAATTGCTGGTGGTTCATCAGTCAAAGTCTCAAGGAGTAATCGCTGATGATGGAAAGCTGTTGCTATAAGTTTAAAGATCGTTACTAGTTGGAAAGAAAATCACTGAACCTTGGTAAGCATCATCCATGTTATGTAGTAGTTTTGTCCAAACCTGAAATTCATAAGGTATCTAGTTGAACGCTGTTTCCAGATGGGGATTTGGTATTGCAATTCATATTTCACAGCCTGGAATAGAATTTACTGATAAGTGTAAACAAGTTCTAGACTTAAAGAAAGGGTTCAAGCCGTTCTCTAACAATACAAAAAGGGACCATTCCTGTAAACAGAAAATGCCCAGGTAGTATTGTCATTTTAATAAAAAAGATTTTTTTTTTTTGTGTAGCTCTGTCTTATTTCTGTAAGAATCTTGTGTGTCAGCTCTGATGTCTTAAATGAAGATCAAATGAGTCTTTCCTTACCCTTAGTTATAGGCTTCTTAAAGGTACATCTGCAAGGGAACTTCCAGATTTGGCACTTGTTGCAGTTTCTAAATAAACTTCCAAAACTTCCAAACTCACCCTTTTTCCCTTTTTTCCCCTCAAGGGGCGTTCCACTTGTGTAGTGATTAGAAGCCCTGCGAAAAAAAAAAAAAAATTCAGACCTAGGATTGGTTTTGCAAGTCTTGTGATCTCAGCTACTTGCTATTTACAATCTTTTTTTGGGGCAATGACAAATTTAAACTATGACCAGTCATTTTTGTCAAGTGCCAATCAAGACCTTGTGTTCTGCATTCTGAGCTCTTTGGTAGAGATGGAATATCTAAGTTGTGACTTGGTTCTGAGTATTCTCATCTGCATAAAAAATTCCTAAGAAAAGTGAGCAGGTTTGAGATACAAAACACAGATTTAATTTTTGAAAATAGAAACTGTTCATCATAAATCAGTCTTGTTCTATTAAGGCTGAGGTGTGCTTAAGATACAAAGCTTCTCTGAACTTTTTACCTGTCAAAACAGCTTTCTTGTAATTGTGGTGGTTCCTCCAAAGGTGACTGGACTTGCTGTTTTGGTCAGTTTACCATTGTTGTGGCCCCGAAAGACATGTCAGGGAAGAATCCATCCCTCTTTCTGGCTTTAGATGGTCTTAGATGTTGAAGTATCTGCTTTTCATCAGGCATGTTGCCTGGTAATAAGGAATTTGTAGTCCATAGTCCATAAAGAGTCCATAAAGACTTTTAATGAAGATCTGGAAGAGATCAAACCCTCTTTGAAACTAATGGTTTACTGATACAAATAAGAAATGTCTGGAAAAACATTACTAGATTTCCCGTTGGATCAGGTGATGATTAAGTCATTCATTTAGCTCTGAAACTTGTATCTGTAAATTACTGTTTGTTAGGAATACGTCATCAGTACATGTCTACAGTTGTTCAAAGGAAACACTTTCTTCATAGTTAACTGACAAAAGAGCACTGCAGTTTGAATTTTTAACAATGTGTATCACTCATTTTGGGAGAATGTTGTTGGTTTGTATTGATATGAAAACTAATGCTTTTGTGGGAAAACAGATTACTGTAAATGCAGAAACCTGAGAGAAGATGGTTAACTCTTCTTGGAAAGTCTTGTCTGTGCTAGCACACCAACCTTGCCTGTGTTTGTATTTAGTGAGTTCTGTAAAATAGCGTGGATCTAGTTAGCTGTTGCTGGATTTTTCTGCAGGAGGAGGGAGTACTTTATTTAGGTAAAATGTATAATCAAGTAGTATATATTTGCTAATGAAATTTAAAAACTCAACTGATGAATTTGTGGAGTTTGTACACCTGGATCCAACTCACTGACGTGCTAAACTAGCATCTAACAGCAAGATCTGCAGATGTGAAAGATGAGTTTTCAGTTAATTTAGCTACTCAGTTTAACTGGTTTAGTCAAAGTTAAGAAATTAAATAGGAAATAAATTAATAAAAAAATTAATAAATGAAACAGGAAACTATTTTTTCTTCTAAATAGCAAATATGGTAGGATAAGACATTCACTCTTGAGAATGCTGAAAAACATTGTGAATAATTATTTTTTTTAACATATAACTATATTCTGATAGCTTTTGTTTAATCATTTTAGGTATGTTGAACACACATCATTTAATCATTTTCTGTCCAAGTGAACCTATATACTAATTGCTATACACTTAATAAAAATAGTTATGATAGCCTACATAATAAAACCAAGTTGAATATATAAAATGGAGCCCAAATAATTACCTTATTGTATAACACAATTTTATGTTGATTACCTCCCAAAAGGCACAAATTCTAGTTTAAAAGGTTATGCAATTGCAAATCAGCAAGTTTTGATGTGGGTTCAACAGTACTTTCCTAGGAGGCAAAGATGCAAAGCAACTGCTTGCTCGTTTTAGCCGATGGTTAAAACAAGTGCATAAATCAGTCTGCTCAGGATCTGCTTGGACATACTGATTCTATCAATTTTTAGTGTACGAGTGGCTGGCTGGCAACTTCTAGTATTATATAGCTCAACTTGCAGTCAAGGGGAGTTTGGTGGCATCTCTGTTGTGGGAGGATTTTCTCTGCTAAATGTTTTTGCGTTAATGCAACTAGTGCAGTTGCTTCAGGTACTTGACAATGAAAGTTTCTCAAGAAA
>VYZW01059621.1:22382-42136 GCA_013401315.1 Balaeniceps rex | reverse complement strand
AGGCAGTAGTCACGCAAGCTGCGATGGTAACCCAGCCCAAGGTAGAACCTCAAGAGAATGGAGACCACAAGGAAGTAAAAGGTGAGAACCTGTGGAGTTAGTTGTTTTGCTAGCTCTTTATACAGAAGGATTATTATTTGAAACTTCCAGATGAACGCTTAAAATGTTTGGCTAAAATTGAAGATTTTGCGTCATAATTTCTCAGATATGTTGGAGCTAGTAGTAAAACAGTATACTCTTGAGTTTTACTAATTGAGTAAAAACCAAATGGTTCTTTAACACTTTCTTGTTTTTAACAGTGTTTTATCTTCTGTTTTTCAGTTAAAGTGGAGCCTATACCTGCTATTAGTCATGCTACAATAGGAGCTGCTAGTCGTATCATTCAGACATCTCAGACCACACCCTTACAGACAGTTACTATAGTGCAACAGGCACCTCTAGGTCAACACCAGCTACCAATAAAAACTGTAACGCAGAACGGAACGCACATAGTACCCATCACCACTGCAATACAAGGACAGGGCAACGCTGGTACGTATTGTGTCAAGATGTTCTGTTGCTTTGTACGCTTTCATAGTTATACTGAAAACTAAGTTCTACAAAAAATTTAGATTACTGCCTTGTAAGGGATTGTTCCTTCCCTGTTGATAAGAACCAGTGTTCCTCTTCGTTGATGATTACCTGAACAGCTATTTATTCTCTTTGTGGTCATTATAGGGAATGTACTTAGTGGTGACAACCCGTCTTCCCTCCTCATTAAACCCAGGATATAAACAAGTTTGAAAAGAAGTTCCTGTAAAACAGTGCAGTTAAAATGGTAACTGCTCCCCAGATGATTTGTCAAGAACCAACCAACGGGAAAACAAGACAGAACTTGCTCGTGGGTTGGCTTTTTGAACTGTTACTTTTTATTCTGTTTTTATTGAACCTGTACTAAAAATGGCAAAGATTATGTAAGATTTTGAGATTCTTCTTGTCTGAATACCATCTTTCCCCTCTCAGACTCAACAGNGAGGTAGCTTTTTTTGGTCATAAAATATGTTTATGGAAATAGTTTTAGGCTATCTTATATCAATTTTTCACGTGCATTTCTGCTCTAAAGTCTTTCTAATGGAGTGAATTATCTTCTTTGTTTCCTTTTTTACTCTTCTTCCATCACTGACATTTATAGGTCAGTGTTCTGTCTGCTTCCATTTCATTTCCAGCTTAAGTAAAGCAAAAGCAATCACTGTCAGACCTCATATGCACTTTTTTTTTGTCAGAAGGGATGTATGAATTGAGCTGAGAATCGCGTGAAATATACTGAAAAGTTATTTTTAAAAGTAAGAAATAATTCTTTGTGTCTTTTACCTAGACTCTGAAAACTCAGCTGGTTTCAACATGTTGTCCTTAGTAGCTGCTAGGCATTTTTAAGAAATGTGACTGAACGTAGGACTAGAATTCTGCTGTTTCTCACTGTTTCACTGTGTGTGATAGAGGTGCACTTGCAGTGATGGGAGTTTTCACTCTGAGATTCCTGAGCTTAAATACCTCATGAGGTGTTCATATTTTGAACAGCAAGTGAGGTGTATTCCAGGTCTTGGTCTCTCTGGTACAGTAACTCCTAAACCAGCAAGAAACCAGGTAATTCCTCAGGCAAAGCATCTGAAGGGGGAACTAGGCCTGCAGAAATTCAGATTTGTTTGCATGTGTCTACAAATATGTCTGTGTTCACACACATACATCTATGCACATTTGTGTTCACATGCATGCACCTGGATTTACACACATGTATTTATGTGTATGTGTTTGTCTCTGGAGAAAGAAGATGTGTGCAATCTGAAAGCTAATCCAGAGCAACTACTGTTCTTCTAACATTTTCTATTTGTAGTAAGAAGGTGCTTTCAGATCTTACTCTCAGCAAAACAGTTTGGCAGTGTTTTTCACTACCTGTCAGTCTAACTGAAAGCTGTGAAGTCCAACATAAATTCAGGTCTCTTATTGCAGAATAAAATGATGTAACTAAATACTCCTTATTTTGACTTTTGGTGTAGATTTCAAACATCATTGTTCTTTTGTGTATTTCATACTTCCACGTATCAGTTGGGGCTGCAGCCAGCAAGTCTCTCTCTACTAAACAGGCCCCGGAGTGAATAATGCAGTAATAGTCTCAATGCGTGTTTGAAGATGAGGGGTAAACTTCTTGTTTTTATTTAAGCAACAATAAATTTGCAGTAAGGTGTTTTATTCAGAAGTAACTATCTTCATGGCATCTATTCAGAAATCGTACAAGGAGTAGCTTTTCTAATAGAAGGTGAATGACTGTTGAGATATACAAACAAATTATTTTACAGTGCAGTGAAGCTTTTTGTATCAGATAAATATTTTCTGAAGTATTTGTTCTACCAGTAAATACTGAGTGCAGAACAGTTTGGTTACATGCAGAGGTGACATTCCGGGTATTCTCTAGGATAGCTTACTGGGAACAAATATAACAAGTTTACCAAATAAGAATTCCTTACGAAGTTCATGTTTAAGCTCCACTACTCCACTAGCAGAGAACGCTGTAATAATGTCAGCAAAGCGGTGGTGCTTGTGTGTAAAAAAAAGAAAAGAAAAGAAAAAAAAAAAGGAGGTGGTTTGATAATGTTTAGATAAACTTTCATGAAGTGCAATGAACAAGTAAATACATATTTGCAAAGACATTTGAATAGTTGTTCGGGTTGATATTGAGAAATGGGCTGCTAACAAGTAGAGGGAAGGAACCTTTGGATGTCTTGGAAGGCTTAAGGCACTGTACTTGCCCATTAGTGATGACTTGTACTCTCTCTTCCATGGAATGAGAAAGATTAAAATCTTGTATAGGATGTTTGAACTGTATACGTTTCTGTTGATCTAATTCAGTTGTGCACTTGAATCTAATCAAATATGTAATTTCTTAATACTACTACTTGTTACAACACTGCCATTTCCTTACATTCTGGGTAAACGCCTCATTATCTGTCAAAGAGGAATTGCTGCTTGAGTCGTCTGCATCTCACGGCTATGTGAATTGCATAGCTTTTCTTAAATAACTTATGGCCACAGATGAATATGTCGTGGTGGTGCTCTCCTTCCAGGCCACGTAATGCATCCTGCAGTGATCCATAGACATGGCCAGACCTACTGAAAGGGGATTTTGAATTCGCTTCCCAGTTCTGTCACAAATTACGGTGAAGATTGGCTTTCAGTCCCCATTGGCAAAATAGAGATACTTCCCTGTTCTCCCACCTTTGTCCAAATCTGCATGAATGTTGGGCGATTTGGGAAAATGGCTTTCAGGTTTGTACAAAGATTAAACAATTGGACCTGAATCTCAACTGGGATTGCTAATCCCCCATGTAGTACAAATAAAGGAATTCATCGTTTTAATGAAAATGCAAGTTTGCTTTCAGTATTGTCTGTTTTGACAAAGATGAGGGTGCTGAAGTTTTTATTCTCTTTTTACAGCTGCTGCGAGTCCTTTGCATATGTTAGCAACCCATGCATCCGCATCGGCATCTCTTCCAACAAAGCGCCAGAACGGAGACCAGTCAGAACAGCAGGAACTCAAACGTATCAAAACAGAAGATGGAGAGAGCATAGTCATAGCTGTTAACGTGGACACCCCATCTGTGGCAGTGAGTGATAAAGGCAGCCAGAACTAGAAACTTAGGGGAGTTTTTTTTTTTTTTTTTTTTTTTTAAAAAAAAATAAACTCCATGGTGCCAAAAGGAGACACTTAAATATAACACCTAAAATGTTGGAACATGTTCTCACGCAGTGGGGAAAGGGGCCCTGTGATCAGACTTCAACTTTCAGCACTGAAAAAAACCCAACACAGGTGGCCTTAAAACTTGGTAATTTAAAGTCAAACTGCAAAACATCTTGTTCCAGAGGCTGTGACCCCCGCTCCTCCCTGCCCCCTACTGAACTGTGTACACTGAGAAATACAGTGTTGGGGAGGGCTGCAGCTTTAAAAAAATCTTTATCAGATTATTTTAAGGACTGAGTATCTCAGTGTAACGGCAGCATGATAAGCGCTTAGTGTGAACTGGTTTCAAACGATTGTATATTCCTTAAAGGGAACAGAGGCAAGGAGCCATTTCCTACATCTTGGCAGCTAGCCTTTCATAATGACCTACCCGATGCAGTTGTTGGTAGATATGCAGTATTTTGTTGTTCACATGTGGAATTAGAAATTTTTGAGGTGTATTTTCATTTCTTTGCAAAATAATGGGGTCTTTGACATTTCAAATCACTCCATTTCTACTCCGGAAACTTTGGAATCACACAATACTTTTCATGTGAAATTTTGTTTGGTAAAAAACTGAATGTAGGGTTTTTTTAACCAATGGAATGATTTACTTTTGTCTGTCCTGTTAAAGTTCAGATAAAGCTACTTTATTACATCTGCAAATTTTCATATTTTAGCAGTTGCCTGATAAATTTAATCAAATTTTATTACCATGTGTAGTGATCAAATGCTTCTTTGGGCTTGCATGTAACTGATTAGAAATTACGATGTAAATGAGCCGTTAACTGACGTAAAGAACTGCTATGAATTTGACCAGAGCTGCACTTATCTGTTTCTCTTTCTGCTACCTTTTGCTGTTTGTTACTTTGTGTTGACTTTGACTGTCCCTGGCATATTTTTCCAGTCTAAAGTAAAACAAGAGTCTCGCTTAATATTGTGTATGTTTAAGATAACAGACTGTTCTTCATTTAGAAAGATGAAATTCTTTATCACAAGTCCTTTTAAAAAGAGAGTAAAATTATCTTGTCAGAGGTATATTCAATATTTTTAAGCTTAAGCACCCATCAGTAGAAATTAATCTGACCAGTTTCTCCGTAACACTTTTGATGTCATACACTGACCTTTTGCGGTCTCCATTAAGAGTAGCTGTTGTGGTTTTCTAACAGTGGCTACCATATTATTATAATATTTTTTTTTAAGTGTGTGTTCTGCAGTTGAACATTTTAAAATGTATTGGTAATTTCTCACTTGTGGTAATAGATTCCACTTTACATTTCAAAATTAAATTTAAACGTAAGGCTGCTGTTCAGTCTTCAATTCACATAATGTCTTATTTCCTCATGCAGTAAGGTGAGTGAAAGCTAGATAGTTGGCTTAATTTGAATCTGATTTTTGTCATTTTCTGTAATAATGATGCATTATTTATATTTCCTTTTCCACTACGAAAGGAAAAACTGTATTTTCATGATGGACTGAACAGTTTGGAGTGGTTTATTTAGGCAGCTTTTGGGAACTATTTACCTGAAGACCAAATATGAGAAATCTGTACAAGTTTTGTGTTCATCCACAAAATGGAACTGTTACAATGTCTCTGCAGATAATACATATTAAAAAAGTATGAAAAAAAACTCTACACAAGCTGAATTTATAACAGGCATTTAAAAAAAAGCGTAACCTGAAAAGAAACATTTCTGTAAAATTGCAACATTTTCTTTAGAGGTTTTAAAAATAAAAAAGTAAAGTTTTAACATAACCTTTTTTAAGAAAAAAAAATCCAGTACTAGTAATTTAATTTGGTGTTGAATGAATTGACTAGAATGTGGTTTATTTTCAGAAGTGAGAATCTGTTCACAACTAGGGCTAGGTGAATAATAGTGTATAAGATTTTTTTAAATAAAATTAAATTTTATTCAGCAAATTAACTAAGTTGAAATTACTCAACAAGTGTGTTTGAAATACTTATGCATATTTTGGGGTGATTAATCCAATTTATGTTGACAGTGCCAAAGGAAACGGTATCAGACCAAACAAGCTAAGGCGATTCTTGCTATCAGTTAATGGTAGGCAAGCTGTACGTGATGTCCTCCTGGGTAGAGAGGAAGATGAGAATACGGTCTGGGTCCCGATTCTGTAACGTGGGTACAGAAATTCTGCACTTTTTGGTGCATGTGGAATTTGGCACAATTAGGCACCTTTGTTCAGCTGGATAAACCCTTTGAAAAAGCTGTGCGATGCGAGAAAACTGCTTACGTTCTTACATAAAAATAACATATGCTTATCCGTGCTTTTGGTGATGCTGAAGAATGCTCATACGGGATAATCTCCAGTGCTTTTGACTAATGCAGACTTCTCTGCCTTACGTGTCAGGCCTTACTAAATTGAGTCGTTGGGTTGTTGAAACTAAGCTGTTCCCTGGTTTGTCTATGTATTTATGTGCCTCCCACTATTAATACAGTGATTGTTACCATGTAATAGCAGAGGCTGAATAAGACTTCTGTCACGCTGCTGCTCCTGAGGTGATGCTCGTGACCTTTCTTAAATTGGTCTTACGTGCTGATCATCCTGGACTCCCACGGTCAGTGTGATCTTTCTTTTGCAAATGGAAGATTTCTTCAGGTGATTCACGTACGTGGAGACTTGACCTCTCTTTAGGAATTGATGTACCCTTTCCAGTTACCTTTAGTGTTTTATGATGCGTGGCATTATTTCCTTTTGTGCTCCTTCTAGGCTGCCTGTTCAGTGTTCTTTCTGTTAAGAGTCACCTTTTGTAGCATCTTTAAAATGACTTTGAAAGAGACTTGGAATTCTAACGTGTGGAAGACCTAAGTGTGCGTTTGCTTCTAGTGGCAGAAGCGTTCACCTCCACTGCCAGCGTGTTCTGCCCTCCTTGCATGAGATCCCTCTCCCTGTCCTTACACCAGCTTTGGTTTTGATCCAGCTGTGTGTGGCAGTGAACCTGCATCCCAGCAGGTTTGGGAAGGCAGCAGCACAGTCTCCTGGGCAGGGGGATGTCCTTGCCTTTGGACATGACAGTTCTGCCTTCGTGCTGGCTGTTGTAACAGCAGCTGTAGGGTATCGTGTGATCCAGCAAAGCGACACTGAGTCCTCAAAACAGAGAGGGGACTGTGGATGGAGTGGCGTGAAAGACCGATTCTTTTTGATAGGTGTGGTTAGTCTCAGTTCTGAGCTGCTGCCTCCCCCCTGCCCACATTGCAATGTATTTACCACAGTGGTGGCAATCTTCATTGTGCCATTTTTAATTGTGCTGATTTAGGTAAATACGTGCACCATGCTAATCCCAAAAGATAAAAAAGCACTTCTGTTTCATAAACCACTTCACGGCACAGATTGCTGTACGGGAGGCCAAACCAGGAAAACTTTGCCTTTGCTTACATGGTTGTTGCAATACAGGTTCATTTTAAAATGCTGGGTTTTCTAATCACTTAAATCCAAAAGTGAAACTTGAAGTTTCAACAGTCTGTGTTCAGATCTATGTTTTGTATCTTGATGTAATTTCCCCCAAAAGGTAAATTTTGAGTGGTTGGTAGTCATTAATGCAGGTTGAGTTGCGATTTTATATAGCATGTGATTTTATATAGTTGTGATTTTTTATATATATATGTGTGTGTGATAGATATTTATCCAAAAATATTTTTTTATATAGATACATCTCTCATTTACACTAAATCGAGTGCTGCTTTCTACTAATGTGACTGACCCCTTTCTGTACACGTGTCTTAACTAATATAGTCTAACATTCTTACTAAGAATCCTCCATTGTGTCTGACACAAAATTAATGGATAAAGGGAATGTCTGAAGTTAGTAAGTGCAGGGGTTGCTTTTAACCATCAGGTTCTTCCTGATCTTATTTGTGGACTGGCAGATGAAAACAAACTTTACTCCTGCTTCTGCTTCTACTTGTTTTCTTTCCTAACTATTAACCAAGCCAGACTTTGAATTAAGAATTATTTTTTATATCGGAGAGTCTCATTCTTCTAGAAGTTGTGTTAGCATTTGGGGCTGATTTCAGGTACATAGCCAGGGATTTGCATTAGTTCAGTGATTTGACTTAAAAAAATGTTGGCTACAAATGTATTGATTTGGCACAGACTGCCATACTAACAGAGATAATTTTTTTTTAAATAAGTTTAATGAGATGTGCACTTTCTGGAATAATTTTCAGTAATGTTGGTTTGGTTTCTGATCCTCTTTCTACACATTAGTTTTATGTTCTCTTTGTTTCTCATCAGAGTTGGGGAAATGCTTTTGTCTAAAGTACTAGAAAAACTTACTATAGAATGCTGGGTCGGGTTTTCGTGTCAATACTGTCAAGAAGCGTTGGGGAGAACAAAGGAGGGCTACGAAATGACTGTAAAGGGCTGGAATATTTGAAGCTGAAAGAGCATAACCTATTCCTTTAACAAAAAGAATGGACTATTGTGCAAAATTCCACAGGATCTCTTACAGACCAGAACAGACAGAGTCATTGGCTCTGTCTGTTTAAACAAATACCACCTTTGGGGAAGAAGGAAAAAAAAGAATGCCGTAAAATGGGGGCATTGAAATGGCTTAGTAAGAAAGAGGTAGATTGACTAGCGCGCGACTCCAAAACAAGACTTGTCTTTCTGAAGCGCACGTTGTTCTGAGCCTTTATATTTAGGTCAGCAGTGTCTGCCACAGTCCTTCTGGCCTCCATATGTAAGAACTAGGCTTGTGTCTTGCATTTTCTAACTTTACTGATTAATCTTGTGTTTTCTCCTTGAATGTGAATACTTAAAGGTTCTGAAACACATACCTGTATTCTGTGGCTCCTGCTGCCTGCTAGCAACTACCTGGAATTACTATTGAATTTATTGCACTGGCTAATCTTTTAGTTTTCCTTTCAGGATTCTGAACTGTGACACAGGTGCTGCAGAAAGAGACAGCAAAATGGGGGGAGAGAAGGCGTTTAGTTATTCTTAAATAGAAAAGAAATTAATAATCCATATACTTAAATATTTGATGCTGGTGGAAGTACATTGTTTTTCGGGAATAGTCATATCTTAGACTTAGTGTGCAAATTCTGCCATTTCCTCACAGATGAACGCAGTCTGTGCTGCTGGCCTGTTTCCCTTCCAGTCAGCGGCATGCTCGTGTCAGGCAGGGCTGTCTCCCAAAGTCACGTGTTTCTAGCTAGGAGTTAAGACAAGAGCTATACTTAAAGGAATAAATGCTGTTGGACCTCTGGACTGTAATACTCATCTTAAGCTAAAAACATAACATCTTAAAATCTATGTAATCTTCTCTTGTCATGTAAAGTAGACTTCTGACAGCTTGCCTTGCCCCCCTTTTATTCTGCAGCCTCATGGAGAGCAGGGGTGTTGGAAAGGTGACTGGTTGCCGATTCTGGTCTTTTAAAACTTGCCTTCTATTAAGTGCGTGCCCCTCTCTGGGGAAGGCGGTTCCTTAACGCCGTGCCCAGGAAGACTGGGTCTTTGTGCAAGGCCCAAAACACAGGCGAGCATTACTGCTGCCTACCGCAGCACAGCAACTACGCTGTTGCCAGTCTTCGTTCTGAGCTTCACAGCGTACCTGGACGCTGCAGCCATGCAGTATCATAAATAAATCAACATGGTGGATACGTGGTCTATCAAAATGCTTAAAGTACTATTTATTTAAAAAAAAGAAATACTAAATACTGAAATACTATTTCATCTGATCATAGAGGTATGTTTATCCACTCTCCCACTTCAAGCAAATTTTGGTTAAGATCACCTACATGATGCAGTACAGCAGAAAGCGATGTGATGAAGTACTGGCAGAGCAACTTGGAGCCAACACCAGGCGGGAAGACTCATTCTTATACCTAATTTTTGATCCCTGTAAAATAGCCTATATACTTGAAATAAGGATTTGCAAGTAGTACAAGAAGAAGAGATTTGAGATTAAATATATTTAGGTATGTGTTAAGGGATTCCATCATTAGTACAGCACTATTGTCTGCTGTGCAGTTAGCATGTGCAGTTAAGTGTTATTTTCATTCTGTCACACTAGAACAGATGTTTAGGGGAAGTTTTACAAGTTCAGTAGAGTTTTAATCAACCACGAAATATGCTCATAGTCTCTCTGGTCAACTATAGGATAACTTCAATGGGAGGACAGGGGGATGGTGCTTCACCAGATTAAGATATGTAAAACCTTCAAAGCACTGGCAGGTGGCTTAATGTTTTTGTTAAAGTAGTTTCCTTGCTCTTTAAAGTGAGTGCAGCTGACTGGATCATAAACAGCTTACAGCTGCACTACAGAGCAAGGATTTAAATCCTCCTTGGAGAATGGTTTCTAATGCTTCTCCAGGGAGGTGAGAGTTTCCAGTTGGCCATTCCGTTAATACAGCCGTTAAAAGGTAAGAAGCTTCAGAACAGCAGCTGTGGTGAATGGTATAAACAGTGCTGAACGAGAACTGGTTTGCACTGGATGTTGGACTTGTTTTGGTATAAATACCAATGTACGTGGCCCAGGCAGGAATTCGTGTACTTCCTGTCCTCTGTTACGTGGCATGGGCAGCATGATTCAGCTTCTGTCCTTCAACAGCCACCACTATCTCCTCAGCTACATATTTATTTCCCAAAACCTATCGCGATAGGAACTTTGGCTGTGATCATCAGTGAATACAGCAAAATTAGTCACTTTTATTTAAAAGAAATAACGTATTACAAATAAGTGTGCAAAACAATTTCTGTGATTAAATACACATAAAAGCAACATGCAACCTTGACATCAAAATCTGCGTAGAAGTTAGTCTTTAGTATGTTACGTGACACTAAAAGAAAGTTGTCAAATTTAGAGAGCTTGCAGCTAAACAATCTTAGAGTGAACTGGCATGTCAGATTTGAAGCATCTGTGAAATTAAATTGCAGAAGAGCAAGACTTCCCTCCCCCAGGTATTTAGTGCTATGATCCGAGAGCTTGTGTCTGTTTCAGTTTCTAGCTTAGTATCTTGTGCCTTAGTTCAGCAGTAAATATTAACTGCCATATAACAATTTTGGGAAAGAGTTTACAAGTCAGTTGGTTTAGTCTGGCCTAACTGCCTCTAGGCCAACAGTATTTAGTATGCAACGTCTCAAATTAAAAAAAACAAACAAACCAAACCCCAAAGTTTGCAAGTTTAAAGCCATTGCAGAGAAGTATACTTCATGCCGCCTGGTGGTTCATTTATTGTGCTGGATGTGCAAGCAGCCTGTCCAGTCTTCCAGCTGAAGCACAGCAGTTTCAGAAGCAGTCAGTGCAGCTGTCACACCAGTACCGAGGGCGGTTTTTAAACCTGGAATGGCTGTTTTGTTACAGAAGGAATCCCCTCCACCAGAACAGGAGCTCCGAGTGCCCTGGGTGCTTGCTCCACGCACTGAGGAGAGGTTAGTTGCGTCAGCCAGTGCCTAAATGTGCCTTCGGCTACTATGTACAGTTTGGCACCTCTGGCAATGAGCACTGATCACTTAACCAGCATCGGTTCATGTACGGGAGCAGCAGGCTGTGGCCGCGTGATTACCACCACCCAACCCCGTACACCAGGTCAGAGGACAAGCGTGGCTCAAGCTACAGTCGTCTACAGCTACGCACTTGTCATCCCTTCTCTGCTACTCGAAGATGTGCTTGGGGGAGAGGGGAGGCAGTGCTCCTGCTCCTAGCCAAGCTGGTGGAGTTTATTTGAGCATGATCCACAGTATTCCCCCCGCTCCTAGCCATTCAGTGGAAGTAAAGCAGTGCCTAAAATCTTCTGTTTTCACATCCCTTTTTCTAAGGCTATTTGTACAGCCCCCTGCAGATCTTTTAGTGAGGCAGGCACTCATGTTTAATCGGAAGTCATTTCACAGTTTCAATTGAGAGAAACCCAATAAGCACAAGCTTGTTGAAAGCCACCATCTTGAAAACTTGAGTTGATGACAGTAACCCGAAGAGATTTTAATGATGAATACTTGCAGAAATGAGAATAAACATATGTAGTCCACTACTTCAGAGCTTGTTCTGATCATGTTGGGCCAGGCTTCTCAGTGAGGTCTGCTAAACTTCTTGATCAGTATTGGACGTTCATATACTGTCCTTCCAAAGATGTGGAATGGCCAAGGCAGTACTTTGACCCATGCACTCCCTCACCTCAGTCAAAGCTTGTCATCTGTCATTTCTAGAAACTGAGCATAGACATCCCTTGAGCATTCCCCTTTTTGGTTGAATAAGAACTTGTAGTAGCTGCCATCTGCACATATTGCTGAAACAAAAACACACACATTAAGTTCAGCTGTTCCAGAGGCACTGTTCTGTTCCTTCAGCTATAGCTTAAGCTGACCTTTCAAGGTAACAGACTGTACAGAGAGCTGCTCTGGAGGAACTGGAGGTAAGTCAGTCCTCGTGCTGTGTCCGCCAGCCCAGCACCGCTACCACCCCGGGCACTGTCTGATCTTACTCCCTTGCAGCACTGAGCAGCCAGAGTGAGTGAAGTGATGTGAACATGCCACATCATCTCATCTGAGCATTCCCTCCAGCTCAAAGCCAGTGCAGTTCAAAACCTGGTTCTCCAAATAGAACCTGGGGAAGCCTCCAGTACTTACCTATGACAGCGTTTGGCTCTGTTCCAAAGGCACAAATGCACGGAGAGCCTGAGGGAACCTGAAACTTGGAAAAACTCCATTTGGAACTGAAGTACTTGGGGAGAAAGGTGGCAGAGGCCAAACTGAAAGAGAGAGAGAAAAAACCCAAACCCGTAACAACTTAGTAAGGTGTTGACTACAGTTGATTTAGGACTGCTGGCATGTCTGAACAAGTCGCAGCGTTCACACTAACTACTATTTTTGACTGGCTTTTTATTTTCTTCTACTAAGTATCAGGTAATACGTACAATTCCCCTTCTAGGGAAGGGGGACCCTACAACTACCTTTCTGGCTTTATGTTTTTAAGTGACTGCAAAAACTGCCAGAACGATTGATTTTTAGTAGAGATTGCTTTATGTGAAGTGTTCATAAAGTATGTTCATGCTAAGAGATAGCCACTAAAGAACACCCTAACCTTCTGCTGGAATTCTACAGCTCCACAAAGGACAGCAGAAACTTGGCAGTTGCTGTATAGTCCTAAATCTGCAACTTCACTCAAGCACAGCATAGGTATATTGCTACTGCTTGACACGACTGGTGTTCTAAACTCTATGAAAAGGTCAAGGACCCCCAGCCCCCCAAAAGGCTTCAGAATGGCTCAAACCCTACCTTGACTGCTTATTTCTTTTAGGGTCTTCTGCAGCAAAAATATGTACTGTGCCATGGTCACTGGACACGCAGATTAGGGAAGCATCCTGATTGAAGTTAATACTGTAGAGAATACAGACAGTTGCAGTATTTCTACTGGAACATACCCACAGCTTCTGGTGTACACAATTCTGCTGCTGGCAGGCAGGCAGGCAGGCAAGGTGTTAACAGCTCTCCTGGAGGAGCTGGGACTCCTCCAATTCAGGGCTGCTTTGCTGACAGGATGAACAGACCCTTCATCGGTGAGTGCACACACTCAGGACAGAGGACTTGGCGTATCGGGACCAGCCACACAGCAGACTGCCCTGACGTGGACACGATCAGTGTGGGCCATTCTGCCACTTCTGCTGGAAGAAACTGCACGACCTCTGCTCCAAGGA
This sequence comes from Balaeniceps rex, assembly GCA_013401315.1. Lineage (NCBI taxonomy): Eukaryota > Metazoa > Chordata > Aves > Pelecaniformes > Balaenicipitidae > Balaeniceps > Balaeniceps rex. Next base: position 28,732 of record VYZW01059621.1, on the reverse strand, counting down.
GCAGGCCGGTATTGGGTAAAACGTGCAACGCTCCTACCCCAGAGTGGTGCTAAGTAGAAGAAGGGAAGTTCCCCCACTCCTGGGAGAGTGCTTCTAGTAGTGGATTAGAGTCAAACTTCTGCCCTCAGCTCTCATGTGCAGAGCAGCGTGGTGGTGTAATAAACCTCTGCTCGCCCCCAGGTGCTCGTCCTAGTCTCTGGGAAGTGTTAAACCGCATCATTACGTTCCCCATATTTCAGTGTGAAGTCGAAGCATCCCCCCAGCTACTATTTTTTCTCTGCAAAGAAGCAGGCCTATCAATATACACGTTTTTGTCCGAACCCCTGCAACCTGCGCCAGGCTTCACAGAGCTGCCAGCTACTGCTGTCTCCTCACCAGCGCCAAGCAGAGAGGAAGCAGCACAGGACCCGTGCAGCCCTGGGACTGCTGACTGCCAGGAGAGTTCCGCCTTGTGCCTGTGGTGGCGTAACTCTGCTTTGCTTTTTGAAGACGACTCGGGTGCTGTTTTTACCAGGCTGTCTCGGCACAACAATACCCACAAGACAACAAAGCAGAAGCAACTAAACATACCAGTATATATTGGCTGCCTGTGATCCTCTTCGTAGCTCCTGGATTAAATGCCCTGATGAAGTATCAAATATTCTTATGAGGGTCCCCTTGAAAAGGAATCAAGCATTTTATTAGGAAAGACAGAAGACTCTCTACATCTGTGAATGCATCCTAAAATTCCATCTGACCAGCATGCCCCTACATACACTATTGGGTTTTTCATCTTGGTAGATTTGGGAGAACCTCTCTTAATGATAATTTTTGGGGAAGAATATTGATTTGGCTCCCACACCATCACCACAACCTTATAATGCTTTGGTATACGATCTTGTTACTTAGCTACGCAATCAGTTTCATCCAACTTACATTCTGAAGCACTAGTGCAGCCCTGGCATTAGTTTGCAAACATTGGAGTAGACTTGTGAACAGCCTTCTGTGCCCAGGTTCTGCAAGTCATTTATTTCCTGCTCCCCATAGTCAGTACTCTGTTGTGATTGCTACTGTGCAATTTTTTTTTTCCACTCAAGTATAATCAGCCTGTGACTGATTATCTTGCCTTACAATTAGTTCAGTTGAAGTAATCTAGAAGAGTTGGTTACCTGTCACATGCTCATTATCTGTATTGATCCAAATCTGAGAGACCCCATAGATGAGTCAGGTTACAGACAGAATACTGTATTAGAAAACTCTACTTCATTTAGAGTAAACTAAGCTTGACACCAGAGATGTAAAACAAGTCAGTATATCCCAAATAAAGTGATCAACAATTCAGTAGTACTTTCATCTGATGAACAGTGGGTGTAGACGTTGTCACCTACAACTTGTGTTACACACCTGGTTAACAAATGCATCTCTCCAGTTGCACACCAGTAAAGAACAGAGCCCAGCAGAGAAAGATTCAGGTAAATGTCAGCTTAGTTTTGATTTAAGACAAAAGCTCGAGGTGTTTGCTTACAGTATGCTCAGTATGGCAGTTTGCCCATGCTCCTGTTTCAGTTAAAAAATGCTGTTTGAACTTTTTCTCTACGCAAAAAAAGGAATGTCTTAATGCAAATTATTATTCTATTTAGCAATAGAGTTGGCAGTTTTAAGAGCTTTATTTAGAAGACTACAGTAATGAAGCTTAGCTAAGAGAGACTGTGGCTGCATTTTCTTTTTTTAAAGCTTCTTGAGCTATAGGCTGTGCAGTAGAAACTATTCTAGAGATTCATTGTATTAATTTAGCTTGTCCTCGAGAAACTCATTTCAGTTGAGTGGAAGAAGGCAGCGAGTGCTCAACTTGCCTCAAGTAGATGGGTACATCTACCTTACATTCCTTTGGACACTTTGGAACCAGTCATCCTTTGAGAGATGAAGCTCACTAGCAGATTTCACTGAAGTTCCCAGGAGAAGGCAAATCTATGTCTTGCTTTGCATTCTTTCTACACCCGCTGCATCAGCCCAGCCCAAAGGGATTTGTACTATGCAGTAACTTCACGTTTTTGTCAGCGTATTGCGTTCTTTAGCCCTATGTAACATATGACCGCACACAATTTGGTAAGTACTCCAAGAATCATTTTCTCTCTGTATGAAAACATCTGCAGTGTGCGTATGAGGAAAAAAACGGAGGCAGTGCACCTCCCTCCTGGTCTGTAACAGGAGTTAAGCCAGAGCAGAACTAAGTCCTCCAGTATGACAGACCTATTTGCAAGTATTGCTTTGGCCAGTGGTTTTAAAGTGAATTTATGCAGAAACTAATAAAGGTGAAAGAATGCAAATAAGCTTCCCCCCCTCCCCCTTTATTTTTAAAATTAATAGTGTTTATTGAAGAACACATGAAATGTGTGAACTGCTTGGGCCAGATCTCATTCAAATGTCACTGACGAGTCACTGCTACAGTCAGCTAAAACATAAACAACACTACCTCAGGCACTGCATTTGGATTGCTGTTTGGATATCCTAAAGGAGCAGTAAAGATAAAGACTGAGAATGCATATTTCAATCACAAATTTTCCAGTTAGTTATTTCTACATCTTTCCTACGAAAGGATGCAACTTCCTATTTTAGGAGGAGTTACTACACTAGAATGCATAGTAAATCAGAGGTAGGAGGGTAGTATTCTTACTTTTTCTGATGCTGTTGCAATTCTTGTTCCCTGCAGGTTTAACGCTATACAGCTCAAGACTCCTTCATGAGCCGGTATGTCGACAGGAGGCTTTTCTGTATTAGCGAGATCCACTATCTGCACATGCCCAGTATGTGTTCCAGGAAATGCAAGAAGAGAATTATTACTATTTGGACAAAGGACACAGAGACCTAAAAGACACAAAAAGAGAGAGAGAGAGAGAATAACTCTGTAGTTCCCATAACCTAATAAGTTTTCAAACATAAGTTTCTAAAATATCGGTAATTTCAGAATAAACAAACATACATGTAAATCAGAATTTCATTTTAATGGCTATTGTGGTATCCCAAAACATGATCCGTCCATAAGTGCAGAGCATAGAGAAGTAGGGGAGTAGCATAATTTTAACTTGCTCTCATCACTTTATTTCAAAGTAATCTAGTTGTGGTTATCCAAAATCTGGATGTTTTCGGAGATCAGCTCCATCAGTCTGTTACAGCAAAGCTATTTAAAAAAAATAAAAAAGTCTCCTTAGCAGCTTGAAAAGGGTAAGAGTTTATAATAGGTGATGTTCTAGTTTCTCCTCTGTCAGTAAAACTGATTGTTATTAATTCATGTTTGAACTTGGATCTTATGATACTTGGACTTTTTTTTCCTTCCCAACTTTTTGCAGACCATTTAAGGTAAATCACATCTCTCCCAGGTGTTCTGCTGATACCAAGTAGATTCCTGCAAACTCAGTCCACAGCTAGCAGAGCAATGGGTGGGTATCGCAAGGAACAACATACTTCTACTGCATATTCCACCTTACACCCACCAGCCTGTAAGTCAGCACGCTGAATCTGCATTTAGGCTGTGCTGCCCTGAGCGCAGCCAGCAATTCCATGTTTGCTTCTAGCAGGCTTGAAAACCTCTGAAGATGGGGACTCCAAGCCTAAGCAACCTCCTGGTGGAGAAAACATCTTCCTGACATCCAAGCTGATCCTCCCAAGATACCAAGCATGGCCAACACCCCTTGTTCTACGGTCTGGCACTATGAAGAAGAGCTTGGCTCCACTGTTTCTTAACTGTCCTTCAAGTAGCTGTAAGCCATCAGCTGCAGATAGCCCTTCAGAGCCTCCTTTTTGCATGAATAACAAGCCCAACTCCTCAACATCCCCATGCAGACCATGTGCCTTGGGACCCTGACCATCTTCTTAGCAGGGCACAGTTGTGCCCCAAGGCAGATAGTCACAAAGTTACCATTACAACCCTCCAGTGTTAGACTTTCATGTACACAGCTAGTCTTAAGTGTGCAGCTGACGTGGGAGTATGCTCATCTCTTCCCTCTCAAGGCTCTCCTTCCAGACAGTACCTCCCTTTTTCAATAAAACCTACTGCAACAAAACCATTCCCTTAGGTCAAACCCAAGCCCTATCCCTCTCACGCCTACCTGGAGCCTAGAGCTGGCATTGCTGCACTAGACAGTACTTAGCCTGTGGCACTAATACTCGGCTTGGTTCAGGATACCTTCTGCTCATTTCAACAAGAGACAAAGCCATACCTTGCTATTTAAAAATAACAATATCAGTTTGCTAATTACGTTCTTTTTGACACTGTAGAGACTGGTTTGCTAGACAGTTCTAGCTCTATTAGAAAAGAGAAATCATGCACTTTAATAGTTTGTGTTTATAATTAAGCTTTCAGCAGAAAATAAGTTTACAGGTTCTTTACAGAAGAAAGCATATAGCTCTTATAGAAATCAAATCTGTAACATGAGTACGTGAAAAAGTTTTTCTGCACCAAGTATGACTAAATTTGAGTAACTGTTTTATAAACACAAAAGCATCTCCAAAGGGCATGGCTATAATGCAGTAAGTAAACTGTTTAATGACTTACTAAATGAAACTGATTCAGGCAGCTAAAGATAAACAGCATGTCAAGAACAGAATAAACTTGCTTCCATTCCCCAACCCACATAAACAACTAACCTTTAGGGTTGTAGCAGGTTTCAAAGACGTGCAACTGGTGGGGATTGTGTGTGAATGTGAAAACTTTAATCATCGAGTCCAAGACTACCACAATTCTGAAACAGACAAGAAGTTCCTATGACTTGGGGTGGGTAAAACGGGGACATAGATATTAACTCAGATCTGCAAAGGCTTTCAACTGATTCAATGGCTATATTCTTTTTTCCCCCCAAAACAGACTTACAGCCTTGCAAAAAACCATGCAACTATGAGCCTGCAAAGCACTTTCATCCAAAGCTGTGACAAGCAGAACCCCTCTGCCCACGCATACACAGACTCCAGCTGCTAATAGATGCTCATGCTCTAGAGATCCGCTTGAATTCCCTTCACACTCCTCCATACTGAGAAAAAGACAGCAGTAGCCATGTGAGAACATTTCCCTACATTAGGGTGCCAGAAAGTCTTACAGGCTTTTCACCAAGGTTTCAGATATACCAGTATACTTGAGCTGTGATCTGTTAACACCTAATGCTTGCCCCCAAAAGCCTGTTTTACCTTTAATTGCTGGTGCTGTTTATCTAGGTGTTAAAGCAGGATCTTTTTCTTTCTATAAACAGCTGGAAATGAGTAAGAACAGTGTACAAAGCCAAGCTGCACATTTGGAACACGTTTTTTGTACCTACCTATCTCTTCGCAGCTTAACTGCTTTGACTTCTGTAGAAAACTCTATCTCGATGACAGTCTTCTTCTTCAGGTCATCCCAGATCATTACTAGAACAGTGCAGAGATTGCATTAGATCATCAAGGCATATCCAAAGATCCACATCATCTCCATTATAACAACTCCTAGTTTCCGAGAAGGCTAATCAAGAGGACCATCCAATAGCTAAGCAGTTACAGATTGGCATCCTGCTCACCAGAAGGCACTTAGCTACTACATATCAACCCACTCTTTCATGCTATGACTCGTGCAGGTAGGAGCTGGTAAGCTCTTAATCACAAAAGCTGACAATAAAAATACATTTTTCTAAAGACAATCAGCTTTTCTGTTTTGCTCTGAGGGTTATCAAAGAAATAAGGCAGCAAGCAAAAAAAGCAGCATATTTTCCTACAAAGTTTGTCAACCAGGGACCTTTTCCCCCTCAGGTTGCTGAGCTGTACAGTCTCTTTGCAAAGTTAACTGTGAGAAGTACAAACTTTGTCACCAGGTCTTGGAGACTGGTCATTGCAGGTAACTGCCTGTTAACACTGCAACAGCAGTGATGCAAGTTATTTCACCACATTTACTTAAACCTGCTGCAACATCCCGTCCATCCAACCTTCAGAATACCAGACCCCAGCTCAGGGCATTTAGTTTGGGAGTTCTTTGGGCAGTCCCACACAGATACCACGGCAAACATTTACAAGACCTACTCCTCCAGACTCACCTTTGTTAGGTGGGTACTTCGGCTTTTTTCCTCCACCTACTAGTGCTAAGTAGTTGCAACGAAACAACATTTCGACATGGCCAACACCACCTTCTAGAAATTCTGAAAGACAAATGTATTTTATTTAAAAAAGTGTCAGAACCTGTTAAAATGCCATCTAATTTTTACCACTGTTACAAGAAAAGCTCACGTTATCTAGCGCTTCTCTCAGGCACCTGAGAGGAACAGTATCTTCCTACCCTGGCTGACCTTAAAAACCAGAGAATCCTCTAAGAGTGGAGGTGACAGACAAGAAATCCTGACTAAAAGGGGGGGGTGTTT
>VYZW01059621.1:6284-18272 GCA_013401315.1 Balaeniceps rex | reverse complement strand
TTTTGAGTACATTTTTCCTCTTATTAAATCCTTTCTATCACCACAGGCTGGAAGTGCTAGGAAACCTGTTTAGCATGGCAGCTTTCTTCCTATATTCAGAGTTAGAATCACATAGCTAGGTTTCATTTTCCCTTATTTTGACGCAGTTATGTTTGCTTTCTGGTAAAAAGCCCAACTACCTGTTAATATAGCTCATCTAGTAATTTCTGTTAAGACATGATACTAGGTTTACCGCCTTAAGATCCTCCCAAAATTCTTAAGCATACAGAGAATATAAAATGTAGAGTATTAGAGGTCTGAGCTCACAGCGCTCTTGCAAACAATACTCTAAGCAAGTACGAGAAATGTTACGTTCAGATCTCCAGTAAGAAGGCAGTAGTTTTATTGCTGTATTAGATCATCCAGATCACTGCACAAGAACAGAACAACTTCTCTTGATGATATGTAATAACACTGCAGCGACCAACTCTTCTCCCATTTGTGAATAACCAGGCAACTTATCTCCTATTCAGGACTCCGACCATTAGCACAAGCNGACTACGAACATTAGCAACAGCTAACACAATTCAGCCTCTGCAAGAAGGTGAGACACATTCATCATCAGCCGGCTTTATGCAAATTAATAGCATATAAACATCTGACCAGGCAGTGGCGTAAGTGAGAGTCCCTTTGGGACCAGCATGGACTTCCTTGCTTGAGGCTTTATTCAAAGCCTTCCAGTGACGGAACAGTGAAAGCTAAGCAAGAATCTTACAGAAAAAAATGAGGAGGCTGACCTTCCAACACAGAACTAGTATGGTATAATAAGTAAGCATTTTACCTTGTTTCTCTTTTTCTTTGAGTGGATCTGCATTATAAACTCGGAATCCATTTTCCATTCCACATGCAAAGCATCCTGTAGTAAAAAGCACATATATATACACATATATAGTGATTGAGAGATACACTCAAGAACTAAGCAAGAGCCAGAGGGTTAAGAGAGCATTACTTGATAACTGCATTGTTAAATTCAAGCTGAAGACCACTTGCAGGCTTTGTTAGTGTTTGCAAGTGAAAACCGTTTAGATGAGTTGTCCTCTACAGTGGCCTCTATTGAAAGTGGAAAGTTCTCAGTATTCTTTTCAGACAGGTAAGAAAACAATAGAAGGAAAGGAGAACAATTCCCAACCCATCTGTATCCTATACCATGCACTACAGAGGGAAGGAAACCTGCATTTTAACTTTTATGGTCCAACAGTCATTATGAAGCAAAACCCTCCCTTCTTATTAGATCCCAATTTACACTGTGATTACAACTATATGAAGTATGAACCATTGTTCATGTTTCCACAGAAGAGAGCTTCTCAAACATAGTTTTCAAGAATGTTCTAATGAGAGCCTACTGAGTCAGATGCCAATAATTACATACCAATAGCTTAAGTCTAAACCAGGGAATGATTAGAAGCCAGATTAAAATACTTTGGTAAATTATTTTAGTTACATTTACGTACAGAATTACACATGTCCCTTTTTTAGTGGAATCCATCAAACTACCAGTATCCTGTCCTACTGTTTTACTCGCTAATGGGTGAATGCAGTTACTAATATAAAGAAATGCCAGTGTGAAGTTAGAAGCAGCTCCCATCGCTGTAGCCAGACCAACAGAAGATTAGTTGCTAGACAATTTATATGCACAATATCAAAAATCCAGTTAAGATCTTCAAGATACTGGAACAGAGATATTCAAATTAGTCTGGTTTTATTCTTATGCACTGCAATGACTGCAATGATTTAAACCCCCCAAGTGAAAACTGAGGAGCTATGTCTAAATGCACCCCTTCCCCAAACTCAATACCCAGAAATCACAGGGTGGGTGGGGGAAGGAGGGAAGGAAGCCGTCACTCTTAACATAAGGTCTCCAAACCATTTAGTCATAGCCAGGTGACCCATGATTTCCTACACACAAGACTGGACTGGTTTGCTGTGGAGCGATGGCTCAGAAGCTGGCAGAAGGGCTTAGACAGCAAGAGACTGTTTCAGATATTCCTGGTGCTAAAGGTTCACAAACAGCCACCAATGGTCCTCAAAATACAGGCAACTAACCATCTTTGTGGTTTGCATACTATTAGCTTAATATAAGCTCAATTAAAAAAATCGCATCTGCTCACTGAAGAGCAAGTGAGCAACATTCAATACATGTCACCTACTGCTCATATCTTGATGCAGGTTAAGATGTCAGAAGAAACAATACAATTGGTGATTTTTTTTTTTTGTTATAACAGAACAAAATCAATGTTCTCGCATAACAATACAAAAACATATAATAAACCTGATCTTGACAACAGTATTAGTTTAAAAACTCCACAATTTGGGCAAAATAATGCAGCCAATTTGAGATTCCTTTTTAATACTTCAAGAGTTTCATTCCAAGTAGGACCACTTTAAAAAAAACAAAAACAAACCCCCAAAAAAACCCCACCAACAAAAAAACCCAACCAACCAAACACAAAAACCCTCAACCAACCAAAATGCAACAGCAACAAAAAAAGACATCACACACATCCTCTGCTTTACAGACCAGTATCTTCTGAGGTGTGGGGGCGTATGTTTGGCAGCATCCGAAGGGTTCCTATTCACTGAACTTACACATACAAAGGAAAAATTACTACAAGCTCCATCTCTGCACCCTTCAATGTAGAAAGGAAACAAATTAACTCTCTTATTTTACATATAGTCACTGACAGCAGAGTCACAGACCCAATGTACCACACTGTTCTAACAGTACAACAGTCAGCTAAACAATGAAGAAAACGAAGCACACAAAAAACCTACTCCCCCAACCCAAAAGACTCACAGGCACAACTTCACCCTGTCCAAGAGTCTGTAATAAATTAAATGCAAAAAGTTCTTAGTTACATATGTAAACACATATAGAGAGTGGTTAACAAGAATACAGTAATTATAGAAAGATTAGTAAACATATTGAAATAGATGCTTTTAAATTAACTATATTCGTTTTACCTCCTCCCTTCTCAGCACGTCATTCTTTAGTTTGCTCTGTCAGTTGAATACATAAGTGCGCTGCGTTGAAATCACAGCACTAATAAGCTGCCACCTCATGCAGTATACTTTACTGGGATGACTAGAAAGCAAATTACAATGGAAACATTTGTCTCTACATAAAACAAGACTGTACAGGATGAGAACTAATCTGTTTCTGGTAGGTGTGATGTGTATCCATATAATTATTTTTCCAACGACAGTTTTATAGCTCAATATTGTATTTCCAGGAGAGACAAAGGAGAGGGATGCTGAAACTGTTCTATGCTAGAAGAGCACTGTAAAGTTTTACTTGTGTTAATACCAGCAGCTTGTAACAACCCCAAACGGAGCATTCCTAATGCAATAAAATGCAGACATTACATTTCCTGTAGCACCACTACAGCTTTTCTGCAGGGCTAACCTCGTGACTAAGACGTGGGCTGCTTTTAATGTCTGGGGAATATCTACATTTTTAACTGGAGACAATACATCAGAACTGAGGGAACGTGAGTGATTGTGGTATTTCCCACACAGTCGATCATTACTGACAGAGATACGAAGTTCCCAGTCATGGCAACCCCTGAGCCAAACAAGAGAAGGAAAAAAAAAAACCATACAGGAAGATTACTGCTACTCATTCAATTCCAGGTTACAGGAACAGCTTTGGAGCCCCGTGTTTCCCATCTGACTGATCCCAGCATTTACCAGTGGGATCACAAATTCGACAGTTCAGCTACAGCATGGAAGCTCCTATATATGAGAGAGCTGGGGAGGGGCTGCCAGAAAAGGGAATTGCTGCAATAATAGGTATGCTTCCTTCCACAGGAAGTTCACATCTCATTTTAAGAAGGGATAGACATGCTGTCAAAGAGCCACTGACAGAAGAAAACTCAGATACTTTAGAAAAAATAATAATAAATTAATTCAGATGCTAGGGAAAACTGAATCTCCACAGAATTACTACCTTAACCCGCAGTTGTGCTTGTTCCTACAGTAAAAGTACTATTTGCCAACAGCCCCAGTGAGGCCACAATGAGTTTTGTTTGTTTTTCTAAAACCAAAGAAAAATTAAGGGTTAAATTAATGACCATCCTATCAGATGCCACAAGCTGAAGGGGGCATGCTGACATAAAGAAATCTGCAGGCTTTAGGGCCTAAGATCCAGAAATTGCAACAGTGAAGTCTAGGGAAGTGACTGTGGCAGGCGCAGTTCTTAGCATATTACTTCTCACCACCACAGCAAATTTGGTCTAAAGTCATACAAGAGAGCACAGAATCCTACTAATATTTATGGGGTCCTACAGCTAAGCGTTTCAGTCCACTGAATGAGATCAAATGAATAAGCCAAGCATTTCAACACCAAAACAAATGTACACCTCAGTTTTCAAACTAGCTTTAGACTACAACAGTGACAAAAGAGAAACTTGTCAGCAATTTACACATATACTTTCTGGTATGGTAATTTATTATGATGTTATGTCTAGTCATTTCTGAAAAGCACTTTAATATCCTTCTGAAAGCATTAGAAAAGTGCCTGAAATCAGGAGTATACCAGCTTGGAATTAAGAACCTAAAGTCAGAGTATTCGGTTTTAAAACGGCTGAGAACACCTTGCAATATGGGCCTTCCATTTTTTGGGGGTTACATTGTTTCTTTATTTTTTTAATTTAAAAACAGGAAGTGGCAAAGGGACCCTATATAAATATATAGTATCACTCAAAACAGAGTAAGGGAAGCACATTTCAGAAAAACTGCAGATGCTAGCTTTATCACTTGTCAGCCATGGAAGTTAAGACTTGAAGAGACTTATTAGATCATTCCTCCCATCTTCCCATCATTATGGGATTGGCGAGCCTTAAATTACTAAGAAATTAGGTTATTGTGACAATATATGCAGACACCCACACTACTAAGCTTCAGCACTCAAGTGACTCACATTTCCATTTTTGGTAGAAGCAACAAGGAAGAAGTTAGCTTTTCCTCTTATCTGCTCTTCTTTGAGGAATTACCTATCCTTTACCACGTTAAAAAGGCCCTAAACTAGCAAAAAGTTAGCATGCTACCTACAGTTCAAAAGTCATCATTCCTAAGCAGGAAGAGCTCCAGGAGCCTGCAAATGAAAGCCAAACATGATTTTTGTTCAAGTTTGTTGTTGTTATTCAGTTGGCTGGCCAGGCTAGGTAGGCTGGGACTTGAATACTGTTAGGAATATGCTTCTCAGCTTACAGATTCCCAAGACAAATTCCTTAATGTACTTTGGATGTGATATTATTCAAAAAAGTGTTTATGTTGCATTTACTGCTACAGAATTTAAGGAAGCCTTTGCAACAAAGAACAAGTTTTACATGCTAAAATGATGTTCTAAAGGCATTTTGCAGTAAAAAAGAAACTTAGCTTCTTATACAGTTCTCTTTATAACCCAGCCCCATCACAGGCCAAGCATCAAATATTAGCCCTTCATTACAGACCCCTGCAGATTTGAACTAAAGCTCATCCTTGCAAATCTTTTTCCATCTCTGTTGCAAATGCAAGATGAAGACAAGTGCAGAGTTGCTGAAAAACAGACTATTCTATTGTTTTCAAGTCAACAGGATAGCATGAAGAGAGCTACCAAGAAGCTCACTTCATTAACAGCTTGATACACTATTGACAAAATGTCATCAGAGATGTTAGACTAGAATCAACAGAATAATTCGTGTTTACACATGACTTCAACAGCATCAGCAACAGGTATATGAACTACAGTCTACAATGACAGAAGTTGCAAGACTGTGTTAGGCAAGAGCATTATTTGTTAAGACAAAATGATGTTACAAAATAATGACCTTCTATTTCTTATTCCACAGAAATGACACTTACTCATAAGACTGGTGCTATTTTTATACTGCAAAAGCAGGATGAGGCATATGCACTCCCTTGCTAGACAAGGCCTTCCCCTTTCTAACAAAGAAAAGAAATAAATGAAGCATACAGTTCTGAAGCTTTTCAGTGGTCCATGTATCTGTACTTGTCTGCCAATACGATTAGTAGTTTTAACCACCATTTTAAAAAGTACAAATCAGGAAAAAAAAAAAAAAAAAAAAAAAAGAAGTTACACCACTAATTTTGAATGCAAAGTACTTACTTACACTGCGAAAGTGACATTTTGTGAGTTACCTTTTCAGAAATGCAGTTCCAAAAGTACATCCCTTTAAGTATAGGATTTAAGGCAGACTTCTACAACTACACAAGGGAGGCTAGCCAATTTTAAGCAGCTCAACTTGTAGCAAGTACCAAACCACCATCTGAGAGGCAGATGTACTTGCAGATGCACATTAAACACGACTGTTCCTTCTCCTCTCCCCCCACTCCAACCAACCAACTCTCTCCCAAGTGGCTGGGTACACACACTGGCACACCAGAGCTAAAACAACAGGAGAACGGTTAAATCATACCTCTGCAAACACAGCCTTCCCGGCGTTTTAAAGCAGGGGCTATACCCACTACAGCAACTACAACGGCCAGAGCCGGGGCATCCTGTCAGCCCGAGAGCGAACAGGGAGACACACAGCGAGGGACACCGGGCCCTGCCTGCCCGCCGCCTCCCGAGGGACGGGATCACAGGCCCAGGGCAGCCCGCCCTCCCGCAGCAGAGGCCGCCCACGCCGGGTCCCGGTTACTCACCGCTGCCGGGAGCCGCGGCAGGCCCAGACCCAGGGCGGGCGCCGCACTCCCCTCACCGGCGCCGGGCGGTTACCTCCGCCGGGCTCCCAACCGCGAACCGCCACCCCTCTGCCGGCACAAACCGGCTCCCCAGGGCCGGGCCCGGGGCGGAGGCTCCTCTCTCCCGGGCCGGGTCGTCCCCGGGCACCGCGCCGGGCGGGGCTCGCTCCCCTCACGGCGCCGCGCCCCACGGCCCCCCCACGGCCCGGCCCCGCCACCTCACCGTGGTCCTGGTTGAAGCCGGCGTAGAGGAGCCCGTTGCCGTGCGGGTTAGCCGGGAGCAGGTTCATGGCTCCTGCCCGTTCGCGTCCGCCCGCCGCTCTTTAAACCATGGCGGCGCCCGCCCGCCTCAGCCCCGCCGCGGGAGCCGGCCCGAGCCGAACCGAGCTGAACCGAACCGAGCCGCGGCGGACAGGCCGGCGGCTGCCTCCGACCCTGCCAGGCAGCGCCGCCGAGCGTAGAGACCATCCACCCGCCAGGGTAAGGAGCGCCGAGCAATCGAGCAGCACCGCCCCACACCCCTGCAGCCAGCCGGGGAATGGCGGCGGGCGCGGCCGGCTCCGCGGGAGGGGACCGGGGCCTTGCAGGGGGCATCTACCGTTGGGCAGGAGAAGGAGGATCTGCTCCAGCTAGATGCGTCTCTGAGGAGGAGGGATTGTCTCAGGGGGCTGCTTCGGGGAGGATATACCCCGAGGGTCGTGCAGGCACAGGGCCCCACTGCGGGGAGGATCTGGCTGGGGTGGCAAGTCCACTCTTCGGGGCTCCTGAGGAACACGGGCCTGTAGTTTTACCCCCTCGAACCCTGCACGGGCCTGGTAGGCCTGTGGGGATACCCTCTTCCTCACAGGGGAGCCCCCACCTTACAGGGCCATCGCAGTGGAATCACCCCAGCCTTCTCCAAGGCCAAAACAGGCTGCTGGCCTTGGAGCTGGGGTGGGTGACCCAGGCCTGGTAAAGCGTGAGCTTCCACCTGGTGCAAGTCCAGGGGCACCACAATACAGGACAATACAGCCCCTGGGCCCCCTCTCAGGTCTAAAGGACCATTTAATAGAAAACTCTCACATCAAAGGCATACCGAGTATCAAACCAGTAAGAACAGAAGAAACACAGTTAGGGGATCCCCCAATTTGACCAAAAACCCCAAAACTCCAAACCCAATACTCAAATACCACCACCAAAAAAAACCCCACCTTGAAGACTTGGAAGTTTGAGACCCAAGGACCCCAGCAACCTGATCAGAGTTTAGCAGTGAATTTACTTTAAGCAAGCTGATGGACCTGATGGCCTGCTACTTCCAACCTGAATTATTTCATGACTGCATGATTAGCTAAAAGCCCCCACTTTGTGTGTGCTCACACAAATGCCAGCTATTCCATATCCCGTCATGTGCATGCACTTCCTTTTCTGTACTTGCTCTTTGCTTTCCATGTCAATGGCTTGACGTTGCATTTCAGATTTGTGACCTACTCTTCTCTAGTGCAGGCTTCTGTTTGGAAATTACTACAGCTTTTCAGCTTACAATGCCTCATTACAGTCCTAGAGCTATCTGCAGTGACCAGTTGGTACATGATTCTTTGTGCACTCACATATAACAAATAAAATAATCACATTGCATCTTTACAAGATTTTGTCTCCTCAGGCAGCCAAGAGACTTGGTATATGAAATAAGAAGCCCTTCTTCGCTTTCTAAAAATCGTCCTCTTTCTAACTACAGGCTCAGGCTTTACTTACTCCATGTGGGATTGCTGCAGGCATTACCAGAAGGGAGGAATGCTGCTCTAGCCTCTCCTCCTTACCTTGTCTTTATACTGGCTGGCAGGAAAAATAGAGAATCTGACCTTGAGGACACACATATCCATATTAATGCTCTCTCCAGCTAGGCGTTCTTACTGCATATCACATACAGAAAGGAAACAAACTAATGACCTGGTGATTGAAGAGGCCAAGGTTGTAATTTGGAAGAAACTGAAAACAGTATGGCAATGTGCATGGAAGAGAACTCTTCATCCTGCACACAGCTGCTAGTCAAACATAACCACACTGCTCCCAAAGCGCAGATGTGTCTCTGATTCAGGTTTAATCTCTTGTAGCTGTAGGCTGCTATGTATATTTTCTTAAGCTGTGGAGATGCAATTTCCACAGTCTAACAGCTGCATCCTGACACCTACAGCGTTTCTCTGCAGCTCGCTCAGCATAGGCAGACCAGCAGGTGGAGCCTGCTCCTCACCGAGGGAGCGATCCCACAGGAATTCCTTCCACTGCACTTTGTTTTGCCATTTAGTCTTTACCTATGAGAAGACTTGTTCGCGATTGCACTTTTCTTTAAGTAGTGAGGCATTGATTGGTGCAGGTCCTGGCATGACTTTGGCATTTTACTAGCCTGAATTTTCCCTACTTGCTTACAGAGGCTGTGGATGTCTATGCTGATCCAGAAGGAATACTATAGATAGGTAACTTGATGGTATCCCACAACAGTGGAGACAACTAGAAGAACCTGGCATGAAGCTACACCATCACCTCAAAGGATTGTTATTGCTCAGAAGTCACACAATTCCTTCACAAATGGAAGACTTGTTGTGTATTGTTCTTCCATATTTCAGTCAACAATACTGAAGACAGATGTTGTATCAAAAGCATTACATGATGCTTTTAAGAGGACTTCACATTCCTGGTGTCTAGTTCAGGTATACTGTTCTTCAAATTCTTGTAAAGGAAGATAAAGACAACCTTCCCCAGTTAAAGAAAGCATAATAGGATTTCTTTTCCAGAAACATTTATTTATTTTTTAAATAGTGTTCTTTCCTTATAAAGCAGCTCTTCAAGTCATGTTCCTTTTACCACAGTGTCTTTGGCATTTTCCTCCTAGAACTTTCTTGTAGAGTGGTAGAAAATGTAATTTTTTTTCTTACAGAAAAATAAGTATTTAAACCACAAATTAATTCCCCAAAGTATTAAATAACATACCAAAAACTTTATCAAATTATTACATACACTAATGGGACAAAACCTTGTTGTGTATGTGCATAATAATTACTATATACATTTTTAGCTTAGTTAAGTTAGTGCTTCAAAGTTATCAAGGAAGCTTTACAAAAAATCCAAATGCACAATTGCAGTATTACTAGAATTTGTCACACTATTTGCAGAATTTAACAATGTATACCATACATTGCATTTAAAAACCCCTGCCTGAATATGCAAACTGATGACTCATTTTTATATTTCTGAATAGTTTGCAAAAAGACAGGATTTTATACAATTACACAGTAAGTCACTTTCCAGATTTCATGGAATTAAGAACTGAATATAATTATCCCCTATATGAAAACAACACATCTACTAGTAAAAACAATGCCATCATGCACATCAGAAACTAAAATGCAGTATGAAAATCCAACAGCAAAATGTCATATCCTTTCAGTCGCACTGAACGCGTCATTCATTCCAAAGCAGCACTACCGCAGTGAGCAAGCTCTAAAATAAGACTAATTTTTCTTATTTTTGTCTATGTAGTGTGTGATACATACATAGAGCGTGCTCAACCATTAAACAAGGAGTCCTTGTGTTCAATGCTTCACATGAGGGGATTCCATCATGTTCCACCTGATCCAGGTTCCCTTTCCCACAGAGAGCTTAAGAAATTTTACAGCTGTTTCTTGTACAGTTTTTTGTTGGGCTCTGTGGTGGACGGATAATTTTAGCTTTCTTTAAGCTGTTCCTTTTATTGATGTTGCTGGATGTGAGGGAGTATGAGCGTCCATGCATCATCCTGGCATTAAGGCCATTTGCCATGGAGAAAGATTTGAGATGGCTTCTTAAGGCAACAGGGAGAGGGAGCTTGTCAACAAGATGCACAGGGGTACAGGAAACTATGGCACGGCAACAAAGGTCTTGCAGACTCAGTACTTAAAAACAGACAGAAAACTTGCATTATCATAGCATGCTTTTGTCAGCCACATGGTAGTAGCATACCCAGCACTCTGCATGCACTCTGTACTTCCAGGATGAATTCTCATTTCTCCTCCCACACCCTTTCCCACATATACATTATCCAAAATATCTGCTGCTTCAGTTTCCTATTTACGTCTTAATACTTACATGACTGAGCATGTAAGTTCTAGGAAAGATGTTATTCCCTACAAAAGCAGAACAGGCTATGCCATATATATTTTTCTGTTTAGAAAGCAAATTATACAGGATTCCTGATTCTTCTTGTTTGATGTTTTTGCATCAGGGATAAGTTTCTGAAAATTATTTTATATTAATGATATTAATGAACTGTAAACCTTAGCTAGGACTAAATTCACACATTTCCAGTGTGCATCACTTACCCTTGTTCGGCCTCCAGAGCCTGTCCATTCCATGTCTCATCAATACTATTCTTGCTAGCTCAGTAAAGGACTCTGTAATATTGAAATTACAAAGTGGACTGACTTCAAAAAAAGTCATGCCCAGCCTTTCAGCATAGGCTTGTGCTTGTTCAGTAGACACTTGGCGCTTGAAGGCTAAGTGAAGGCGATTTCCAACCAGGATTTTTGGTACACCAGGAGCATGCTGAGCAAAGAGAAGCAATACAAAATTAATAGTTTAGCTTCCATTTTCCCCTTCCCTCAATTAAAACAAACAAAAGCTTTTTCAAGATTTAAAGACTAAGTGGCAGGTTCGACTGGATGATCTCTAGAGGTCCCTTCCAGCTTAAATTATTCTATGATTCTCTGATCTAAAAACATCCCTTCCTCAGAGAAGACAGGCTTGCACAGAGGATGTGGCAAATCTCTAGCAAGAGTGAGACTACAATATGAAATCTTTGCCCTCCATATGCTTTCCATCAACACCTTTAAAGAAATCAGCCACTTTAGCTGATAGGTTTCCAACTTTCTAGAATTATAAACATAGAAAGAGAATTGTAAGCTTGGCATCTTGGATAACTGTAGTAAGCACTGCCTGCAAATGCCAGTAAAACCAGTAGAAAATATCATAAGCAGTTGGTCTTAGTCATCTGTTACAGACTAGCGATGCACTGCGATTGTACCTGTCCTGGTTTTGGCTGGGATAGAGTTAATTTTCTTCCTAGTAGCTGGCATAGCGCTGTGTTTTGGATTTAGTAGGAGAATAATGCTGATAACACACTGATGTTTTAGTGGTTGCCAAGTAGTGCTTACACTAGTCAAGGACTTCTCAGCTTCCTATGCCCTGCCAGGTGCACAAGAAGCTGGGAGGGGGCACAGCCAAGATAGTTGATCCAAACTGACCAAAGGGCTATTC
>VYZW01059619.1:6818-38080 GCA_013401315.1 Balaeniceps rex | reverse complement strand
CTGAACAGCGAGATCGTTTGAAATGACTGATGTGGGGCTTCACTCTTTGACAGATGGGTTACAAAGTTATGCTGCATGCAGGGATTCAGTGATTTTAGCCTGCTACCAGACTTCCCAGTGCTGCAGCCTGGCTGAGGCATATTGTGTGAGGCTGGATTCCTCAGGGACAGTGAAGGTCATGCGAGGAAGCCTATTTCTCTCCATTGACTGCAGAGGAAGCCTCAGGTGATTAAGTTAGATATAGATATCAAATTTCTAGATGGCAGTTTATCTCATTTTAAATCCCTAGAGGACTGTTCATCTCATCTTAAAATATGTACCTAAGAAAGGTCAGATGAATTGTCATGTGAAATGGCTATTTCTCTCTGCTGACCACAGAGGCAGTTTAAGGTCAATACCTTAGACTGAAACATCTAAGTTTTATATAGTTAAAGCTGGAAATGAAGAATACCACCCTTTTGTTTCATGTTGAGTGGATTAAATGCCATGACAGATATTCTCTTACTCAGTAATAAATGTAGTGTTGCATGTTTCACAAGTTGGCGAGGCCTGCAAAGTCTTCATCTTAAATTAGATTTCACTCAAGATAATGTCAGCGAGCAATTAAACTATTTTCAGTAAATTCTATATTGCCCTAAGATCTTTATGACTTGACATGAGAGCAAAGGCACCCAAAGCTGGGACAAAAGAAACTATAAATACCAGATGTGTCTGTGTGTGTGTCACAGTGAGTCACTTTCAAAGGCAGAACAGAGTCCTAAGCTGTCTGCAGTGTGTATAAAATGAGATTTCACATAAATTTATGAGTTATTGTGATGCATAACTCAGCATTAGGCTATTTCCTTAGCATAAGAGACCAAAAGTGTTTTAGAGACTTAGTCAACACTGTTTGAGGTGAAATGTTATTCTGTCAAAATTCGACTGTTTCCAGTGAATGTGTCAATATGTACTTCCAATGGAATAATTTCAAACTGCAGCCCTATTAACTTATAGACTAGAATATAGGATTTCATGGGCATTTTCTTTTTAATCAAAGTTAATAATTATGTTACATTTTGGGTTTGATTTAAGGAGGTTTATTTAATCACTTTAAATTATATGTAATATTTTATATGTTTTTACATTTTGTTTTGCACTTCTAAAATGTAATATTATAGTTCAATACTTTAATAGTTTCAAAATAGTTCCTTTCAACATTATCAAAAAATAAATGTTTAATAAAATCCCTTTGTCATTTATAACCCAAAATATTTTAGTAATTTTGGCTTCTGAAAAATATTTTGAGGTGTTAATATTGATTCCCTACATGCCAGAGTTCAGCAGGAAACTTACTTTCCCTACAAGTCTGGTTTTTTGGTTATTTAGAGTCTCACTGACAAACTGAATTGTCAAAGGAATGTATTCATTCATTATATCAACAGTATTGTCCCTGTCTGCTTTGTTTTCCTCTGAGCCCTTATTTTTTCATCATCAGCTTGGAAGTGAATCAGTGTCTGCTTATTTTCTAAGGGAACTGTAAAGGGAAGGGCTGCTAATTGTCTCGTAAAAATGTTTGTCAGGAAAAACATGTTTGTTTCAAAAAGTGCTTTTATCCATGAGTGATCTCATGCCTTAAAATTTTCATCTTTGAGGCATGTTTAAATTGTCGCAATGTCCAGAATGTTATCATACAGGCAGGCAGGCTATAAAATCTAAAGATGGATGCAGGGTTTGTCCATGTTGACCCTTCCTCATCTGTCCATGTCTTCTCATTTCCTGGATGTCAAATAGTTATAAGGAATAAAGATTTCAATAGTAGTTGAGAACCACCTCAACATTTAAACTAAAATATTTAATTCAAGTATTAGGAAGTCTGTAAAAATACAAAACTAGACAGAATACACACTGAAACCTGAAGACTGCTGCTGGGTCCCGATAGCTTCTGATAGTTTCTTTGCTTCTGTGAGTAAAGAAAATACTTGTTTAAAATTTTAAAATATTTGTTTGAATTCTCAGAATTTCTCACAAGGAGTAGGGATGCAAACAGTTGCATATTAAAGAGGAACTGAAGTCTACTAGTCTCCAGAAAATTGGTCTGTTTGCTTTCTTTTTGATGCTTGTCTATCTCAGAGATGACTCTCTGGAATAGATGAAGTTATAGCAGAATAGAAGTTGTATGGGTTATAAAAAGGCACATTTGACCCACTGCTGTATGAAGAAAGTGTTAATTGACTTCATCTGTCACAACACTGGACATCGTTGAACCAGATCATGGACCTCTGGGAGTGGGTCCAGAGGAGGGCCACAAAAATGATCAGAGGGATGGAACATGTCTCCTACGAGGACAGGCTGAGAGAGTTGGGGTTGTTCAGCCTGGAGAAGAGAAGGCTGCGGGGAGACCTTCTTGCAGCCTTTCAGTACTTAAAGGGGGCCTATAGGAAAGATGGGGACAGTCTTTTTAGCAAGGCCTGTAGAGATAGGACAAGGGGTAATGGTTTTAACCTAAAGAAGGGTAGATTTAGGCTAGATATAAGGAAGAAATTTTTTGCAATGAGGGTGGTGAAACACTGGACCAGGCTGCCCAGAGAGGTAGTGGAGGTCCCATCCCTGGAAACGTTCAAGGTCAGGTTGGACGGGGCTCTGAGCAACCTGATCTAATTGAAGATGTCCCTGCTCACTGCAGGGGGGTTGGACTAGATGACCTTAAAAGGTCTCTTCCAACCCAAACTATTCTATGGTTCTACGATTCTATGATTCTATGATTTTAGATAGTAAAATGTTTTAAAAGGGACCTCTGTTAATCCTTTTCCTTCTGTTCCCAAACGTAGCTAAAACATATTATTCTGTGTATACTATTCTGTATTTGGACATCATTATTCAGTAAAAGTGGAGGACTAACAGAAATTTAAAAGGTATGTCTGTATCTTTTAAATATAGAAACTTCTCAGCAAGGTGTGGTTGCTTATAAGGAATTTCTGGACATGGAGCCCTAAGTTTGTGTTTCTTTATTTGTGAATAAAGGTCAAAAAGATGGTGGAGAATGAGGCCCACTATAAGTGTCATGGAGCTGTGGGTAGTAGCATCTCCATTCGTTATATACATAAATAAAAATATTGATGTTTGTTTGGAAAAAGTCCCTCTAGCTTGATGATGCTTGCATTACATGTGCAATCTTACTGGATACCAGAGTCTTACTTCTGGCTTTTCATAAAGCTAGAAAATACATTGTCTACTGATGTGATGAATAAAACTGAGTTTCATTTGTATGATTTGAGAGATAAGTAAAACTGTATACCTGGATTGTTTCCTATTCTGCTTAATGCACGGTGTTACTTTTAAAACCAGCACAAATTCTGAACTGAAGGTGGCTCCTGGGTGGGCAGTAGTTCACAGAGATGCAAGTCAATGTTTTATGAATGAAGAAAATCTAATTTTGCTGTCCCTCTAAAAAAAAAAAAAATTAATTTTAATTTTAATTTTTGTTGACAGGAAAAAATAATTGACAGAGAGAGAAAATTAACATGTATTTACCTGGTAATCTAAACAGGATTACAACTTGTATAGATAGCCTGGCTTTTCGCTAGCATTTACCATTGATAATAGTGTAGTTATAACATCATTAAAAGTGCACCATGAAGTCACAGCACCATTGGGATCCTTAACACCCATGCAGGTCTCTGGATGAGCACCTGATCCACAGGCACAGTGAGTTCTGTGCTGCTGCCAGATACATGGATAGCTGTCCCTCCCCACTTTAAAGCTTTGAGTAATACCATTAATAAGTCTTATGGAGCTCAGCCTTTTTTGAATACCAATGAGAGGGCACTGCATAAATTCTTTTTTCAGGGAAAACAATGGTACTAATGGCACAAGAAATTATGGTTGTGAGTTGAACATGTGATAACTAAATTTGAATATTTGGGTGAAAACTTAGGTGTTTTCAGATCAAAACTGGATGCCCTTCTGGCCTTTACAGAATCACAGAATCATAGAATCATATGGTTGGAAAAGACCTTTAAGATCATCAAGTCCAACCGTACCTGTCTACCACTAAACCGTGTCTCTAAGCACCTCGTCTACCCGTCTTTTAAATACCTCCAGGGATGGGGACTCAGCAACTTCCCTGACCAGCCTGGTCCAATGTCTGATAACCCTTTCAGGGAAGAAGTTTTTCCTAATATCTGATCTAAACCTCTCCTGGCCAAACTTGAGGCCATTTCCCCTCATCCTATCACTTGCTACCGGGGAGAAGAGACCGACACCCATCTCGCTACAACCTCCTCTCAAGTAGTTGTAGAGGGCAATAAGGTCTCCCCTCAGACTCCTCTTCTCCAGGCTAAACAACCCCAGGTCCCTCAGCCGCTCCTCATAAGATTTGTGCTCCAGACCCTTCGCCAGCTTCGTTGCCCTTCTCTGGACATGCTCCAGCAACTCCATATCCTTCTTGTACTGAGGGGCCCAAAACTGAACACAGTATTCGAGGTGCAGCCTCACCAGTGCCAAGTACAGGGGGACGATCACTTCCCTGGTCCTGCTGGTCACACTATTTCTGATACAAGCCAGGATGCCATTGGCCTTCTTGGCCACCTGGGCACACTGCTGGCTCACATTCAGTCAGCTGTCGACCAACACCCCCAGATCCCTCTCTGCCAAGCAGCTTTCCAGCCACTCTTCCCCAAGCCTGTAGCGTTGCATGGCGTTGTTGTGACAGGTCCAAGTGCAGGACCCAGCACTTGGCCTTGTTGAACCTCATACAACTGGCCTCAGCCCATTGGTCCAGCCTGTCCAGGTCCCTCTGTAGAGCCTTCCTACCCTCAAGCAGATCAACACTTCCTCCCAGCTTAGTGTCATCTGCAAACTTGCTGAGGGTGCACTTGATCCCCTCGTGTACATCATTGATAAACATATTAAACAGAATTGTTCCCAACACTGAGCCCTGGGGAACACCACTTGTGATCAGCCTCCAACTGGATTTAACTCCATTCACCACCAAAAGTTTTAGTCAAGAACAACATACCTGGGCTTGGTATGAAATTTAGGTACCTAGAGTTGAGTTTAGGTACCTTAGGTGTACAGGATATGAGATTAGGTCATCTGCCACGCATAACAGCAGTCCAAACATGATTTTATGATCCTCTGAAAAGAAAAGCCTTTCAGATTTATTCTTTGCAGTGTAATTCATTACATAGAGTTATTTTATCTGTAGTGGTTGCAGTGGGGTAATATTGCACAAAATTATTTATTTGTGTAAGTGATCCAGCAAGGTTTGGCCGGGGAATGGAGATTTTTCCTATTGGAAATTGCAAGTTGTTCAAAATTGAACCCTGGTTTCAATTCTGACCCGTAAAAAGAAACCAAATTATTTAGGGCAAAGATAGCTAAAACCCAAAAGCCTTTGACCAAAAATATGTCAGGAATGCAGTTGAATAACTCTATGGGGTGTAACATCACGTGTTTGTGCCAACTGGAACACTTGAGAAAATATTCAGCAGTGCTGGTGCAAGACCATCACTGAGTCCTATCAAAATTTCGTCTCTGGGATGACAGGAATGGCCTGTTAGAATGGATGCACGCCAGTGCTGCTTTATGTGTTTTAAACTGATATAAGTCTACATGTGAAGTCTGCATCACTTAATTGAACAAATTGAGTTGAATTATGGTCATTTTTTAATGTAGATAAGTCCTTATAGAGCAATTTTAACTGAGCTTAAAAGTTGAAATTAGGATGCTGCTTGAGCAAATGTCAGCAGTCATCACAGTAGTCACTGTATTTACAGTCACAGTAGTCACCATTATTTATTTAAATAAAAATGTCTATTTTTTTTAATGTCTCCCCCCAGTTTCCTCATAAATACAATTAAGACAAACTGAGTAAATTGTGAGAAATATAACTGAGGGCAAATACTGCTGTCTATTCCTGATGGAAATAATGTGAACTTTCATCCTAAATCAGATAAGAGCCAACAATTTAAGCGCAAGCACAATTTAAGCATGGAAACCCATTCCTGGACTGTTTTGGCTTGTACAAGTTCAAAGATCTGAGAGCAGAAGGTTTTGTTATATTCACTCTTAGGCAGATGTTTCTGGGGATGCACCACCTTATATGCAACCCTGTCATACCTTGCAGAATTGGTAGCATTCACTGAGATCAGTTCTACCTGGAAGAATACCAAAAAAAAAAACTGGAGCGAAAAATACTGGTGGCTTTTTTTTTTTCTTGGAGATATTACTGGTTACTGATGTTACTGAACCTAGGTCCAAGTTGGTGCTAGAGCTGTTAGGTGGCAGAGGACACAGGATTTTTCCCAGGTGAGATGTAAAATTAATACTGGGGTTGTTAAATAGCTAATAGTATTTTTTTTCAAGATTAAAAGGCTTAACTTACAACATCCTAGCCAGATTCTGACTCAGCTCATTACATCATAAACTCATAAAGTTCATCCTGTAGAAAGTATTATATCCTTCCTCTCCTCAGCTGTTTGTCAAGTGTCACTGTGCCCTGGCATGCAGCTGCTGTATCCCATTAAAGAGGTGGTTTAAGTGATGCTTATACAAAACATGGTATTTAATAACATAGCAAAGATACTTTGTGGTTCTGGATTAACCCTGAGGGCTTTCGCTTCTATTTTATACCTGATCCTTCATGGTTTTATTTCTCTCTCTTATCCCTCTCCCTAAAGCTTTCAGCTGTTTTTTCAGTTTTACGCTCCCATCCTGCCTTCATTCCCTCCCTCATTTCTTTTTTCCAGTGCTGCATCTTACTGCATTCAATGCTTAGGGCTCTAGCCCCCAGAGACAAATCATTTCCACGGATGAATCAGCTTGCACACTCTCTCTCTGTTAAAAAGTATGTTTTTCACTTTCATGGTTTCAGGGAAAACTTGATAATGTGATTCCAGTGAATCCTCACTGCAAGCTCAAAACCCAAAAGTTTAGAAATCCTGATTTTTAACCTCAGGTTGTGACTTTGGCAGGTACCACTTACTATTTTTGAACTAGAGATTTGTTTTATTCTAACATTGCTTACCAAGTCCCTCTGAGGTGTGAGCACACCTTCTTCCACTGGCCCCTGTTTCCTTATAGGAAGTTTTATAGAAAATTACAGTTCATCACCCAACTGTTTATGAAGATATGCCAGTCCTTTTTTTTACGCTCACATCCATACTGTAGACAATTTCCTCCTGATGAAGGGCTACCCTACCAGCAGACATTCTCCTAAGATGCATTGCCCATCTTTATAGCTTCTGGAGGAAGAATTCAACCCAAAATTTCTGTGCACCAGTGTAGAGTCTGGACATTTAAGATCCTGCTTATCACTTCTAAAACCTTTGGGACCCTCAAAAGCAAATGGCATGAAACAAACAAGGATCTTCCAGTACCACGTTGGTGCTTTCACAAGTCTCCTGTACACTCTGCTTGCAATCTGGTACCAAGTCGCCTACCTCATCTTGAGTTTTGGTACAAGGCCTCAACCCAGCACAGCATTGGACTGATTTTTATTTAAAACAGCAAAGCAGTCAAACTGAAACTTGGTTTGAGAGTGAGACCTCTCACCCAAGGGCTCACACATAGCTGATGAGGACCCATCAGTACAGCCTATGCTATCTCACCTGCATTCCCAGTGCTGCCACAGGAATGCAGCAATCGTCCCTGTGTTTCGTCTGCCAGATCTATGGGACTCTCAGATGTCCCGTGTCTTTCAATGGCACTGCGTGGCCATGTGGTGCCAGCTGAATATACCCCCAGATACCTAAACAGATTAGCTTTAACACAAAGAAATTTCCCGAAGTATAACACCTTGGTTAGCTCAGTCAAAATCCAAGATGAGCACATAGCAAGACTAATCCAAGCAATTGCAGTATCAAGCATAGCTAGGTCATTGGAGTCTATCAGGAATTTTTCTTGAAGCAAGAATTGATCCAATGGATTCCAGTTATGACTTTGTCAGATCCATTCTGTATCCCAGGACCAAACCTTTCTTCTTAAAGGAGAAGCTTGCCAGGGAAGCTGCTGTTTCCTTTACTGTGTTTGCACAGCTAGAGAACAGTGGAGTTCATCCTGTAAGTGGAAAAAAAGAAAGGACAAAAAATTATGCACCGTTTATCACAGGTATCACAAGTCTAAAACACATATTAAGTGTGGTTTTCTTATCAGAAAAAGCCAAGTAAATGTATTTCTGACAATAGTTTTATAAAGTGTTTTGAAAAATGAAGACAAAAAATTATATAAAATAAAATTATATAAAATAAAATTATTTTTAATATAGGTTCCTATTAAACTTCTGTGGTAAATTATAATGTTTATAAGATTATTTTATAATGCACATTTTTTGGAAATAGACCTTTTTTTTCTTGTTCCTCATCAGAAATATGTTACTGTTTTAGCATAAGAGTTCCTATAAGTAGATATTACACATGCAAGTTATTTGTTATAAAATGAAAGCAACCACCTGTAAATAATCTAATTAAATTGAGGTGAGTTTCTGGTTTTTTATTCAATGCCAATCATTCTGATTTCCATACCTGCCACCTAATAATCTCAATTTGCTGGTGTTAAAGAATTGTTCTCTGTAACATTTTTAATATCGGCCAAAGTAATTTACAAGAAGCAGAACTAGAAACTGGAGATTTCCCCTTTCTGCTGTAATCCTTGCATCTCTACTTTAAGAGGACCGTGCTCTTCATGCTAGCTGATTCAATGGGCTAATAACATCAGTTGTTTGGCATCCTCAGACAGGTGAATGAGGAATAATTCTTGCTGGATCCCTGAGTGTGATCCCTTCCCGTCCTCTTGGCAAGCTGAGGACTTGCAGGTTATGTAACACTTCGCTAACCAGTGTGAAAGCATGGGGCTGGGCACTGCTAATTTCTGGCATGGCCTTTCTCATGACATTGGCCTGTGCCCAATCGTACTCTCTCAAATAATTGCCAAGCATGGTTTAAGGCATAGAAAAGCCCAAGGATTGGTCTCAAAAACATCTTGGATGCAGCTGCAGCTGCAGGTGATGAAACAGTTTGGTTGTGTGGATACAGGTCACTGTACGTCTGTTCCTGCCAGGATGAGAGATGACCCCCCGATTGTTTAACTCATGAGTTTAGACATGGACAATTTAGCCAGTTTACCCCATGAGGCAGCTTTCTGCCCTGGACCTGGAGCACACTCGCCTGCACCCTGTTTCCATGCTGGCAGGAGCCTGGGCTGCTCACAGATCCTCTGCACATCACAGCTCTCTTCCAAGGGATGCCAAAGTCCATGGGTCAGCCACTGCAGACAGCTTCTCTTGGGAAACACAACAATTTCTCCCCATTTTAACTGTGCAGAGTACTAGGGCCAGGCAGAGACTAGGCAACAGGAGCTGTTTGGTCTTCTGTAAAACTTTTAATGCCACAGGAATATTGATGTCATTTTAAACAGCTACAGTAGATGGTCTGAAAACAGCTCTCTGCCTCTCTCACCCCATGTACAGAGTGCAATAATAGTACTCTTCCTCCTCCTTGAAACACTGTGATGGAATATTCTCTGATTGTCAGGTGCTGTTATTAGCAGAACATGTATATTTTTCAGCTACAGGCTGGTACTTTCTTGGTGGAAACATGTTTATGTGCCCACACACAAATACTGAGAAAAGTGAGAGAAATGTAACACATGAGAATGAGTGGTGAAACTTGCTGTTTTAACAAGTTGGAAATGAAAACATAATGTGGTACACAACTCATTAGTTAATTTTATTACAACTTTATGTCAGTTTTTATTAGATGTTTTTATTGGATTAGGAATTGCATTTTGAGATTATGTTAAAAATGTGATGGTGTTTGCCTATTCTCACAGTAGATGTAAAATTTAAATGGTCTTATTTTAATAATGTATTTCTTCTATAATTTAGCTTTTGCTATTTGGCAAACTCTTTAGAGTCAAACATTTGGCATAAAATCAAGTCTAACTCTTTGCAGTCAGAGATTAATGATCTGTCCATAAAATTTCTTTACTGTATGGTTAAATCCCTTAGCATCAAGTGCTTCCACTTACTAATGTTACTTTAGCAGTTTGTAAACGACATTCACAAATAACAGTCATTTTTTGGAGGTCCTATGGCACAACTAGCTCCAGTGATGCTGCCTCTTCTTCTTTCTTGCAATTAAAAGAAATATTTTAATCCAAATGGTACATCTGTCAGGGAACTGTCAAAAAGAAAAGGCTAATAGGAATATCCTTTCATATGCTCTGAAAGAATCTTATCACATGTATGGATTTAGCAAACATGCACTGCCAGTTGATGCAAGAAGAATTAGCAGTCATGCAAGAGTTTTCATTGATTTAGACAGTGATCAAGCAAAGACTCTGTACCACTACTGTTTTCCTTTTTTTCTTCCAGCCACAGAGAGCCTCTGTTCTCAGACGAGGTCTGTGTGTCAATTCATAAAAAGGGAAGCCATCTCTGGTGTCACTGGCTAACATTCAGTTTTAATAAACATTTAATTGACCCAAGACTTTACTCTTGTTAAAATGCATCATAGTATATCACATTGGATGCCTGATACTTGATACTTGAAACTTTTAGTTGTATGAGGAATATAGCAATAGAGAAATTAAATTTAGTGGTTAAAGTAAAATTTTAACATAGCTGATTTCTGCTATACAAATACAACTTCTGTTGACTTCAACAATTTTTTTCTAAAGGAAAAATTGTTTTCTTGGGCTCATTCTTTAACTTGTCTGATCAAAACTACCATATTCTAGCTGAAGCACAAAATATGTTAACTGTATTTAATTTTAAGCCTCTTCCTAATGCAATTGGTAAAGGTATTCTTTGCTTCCATTTTTTATACCATTATGAATTCTTTTATGCATTCTCAAATAATTATGCACCACCTATGAAGACTCATGAGAACAGCTCATACTCTGAGTCAGTGATACTCTGCACTGGTCAGGATCAAGTCCAGTGCATGGGTCAGAAGTTAGGATGATTTCTTATAGCACCACACGTGTGCACAAGTACAAATTCATTGACAGGGTAAGGTAAATGTCTGTGTTTTTTTGGTAGAATGTCTGCAAAAGATGAATGGCAGTGTAATCCCATTATATTGAAGAAGCGGTTCTAAGGCCTGTATTAACACTATTTCACATTAACAAATAATTTAACGCAGTGTTTGAATTACTTATTACTTCTTTAACTTCTTATACTTCATATACATACTTTAATATTTTGGAATTTTATGGCTTGGTTGTACAGTAATTACTTTCTAACTGTATATTTTGCTACATCCATTTAATTTCACAGTTTTTAAACTGAAGTTAAAGTACGTGGCTGGTTTACTGCATTTTAAATCAATCTTTACATTTCTGTGTTGATCTTACAGGCTTACATGTAGATACACCTGCTGTTGAATTCTATTAACTTTTTGGTAATAGAATTGGAATATTTTTCTGAAATATTTTTGGATATATTTTTTGAATATATTTATATATATTTTTAATATATTTCTGGAATATTTTTCCTTGCCTTTCTACTTCTCGCTCATGTGACCACATTGTATTTGCAGGACACACTCTCATTCTCCAGGTATTTATACAGACCTTTTTTTATAACTATTTGTGAAAAGAAACAAATATCAAGGCCTGAAAGGTTTCCACATCATGCAGCTCCACCAAAAGAGAATGAAATATGGAGAGTCTTGGAAAGTGGAGATTTTATGAAAAAATACAAATGGACTGCTGAAAACTAATAATGGTTATAGACCATGCTACTAGAGTGAAATAATTGTTCCTATCGGGGACACACTCATATATTGATAAGCTTAATTCCATGTACCCGCAGACAGATTGTGCCTACAACTTAACGGGAGAATTGTTTGTCCCTTTTATTCGGCATGGGATATAGGTTTGGGATATGGCTGCATGAATGGAACTGCCCTGAGACAGAAAACTCAAGCATAAACTTGAAAGTAAGAGCATTGGGGCATTTGTGCAGCAACAACTTTCTCAGAAATTATCTGCTTTGCACAAGGAAGAAAGTGCTCTGGTTGGGAATTGGGATAACATTTTGATCTGTATAAGAGATTCAACTCAGACTAAAGGGTTATATGGTCAAAATCTGTTTGCCTAAGGACATGTAGAATTTTCCCAGAATATCCTGTTTATAACTCTATGGCTTTAGAAATAAGGAAACTTGAACAATGTCTGCAATCTGGCAAAACACCATCTCTTCAAAATTAAGTGCAAAATTTCCATTGGAGTTAATGATACCAAGATTTTAACTTCTGGATATACCAGGAAAAATGAATTTGACTGCTAAAGCGTAGCCTTCATAATACATTTCATTTCAGATTTCACTGGGCCTCACACAAACATGACTGATGGAATGGAATAGCTTTAATTAGCTGTCAGAAATACATTTCCAACATGTTTTCAGGAAAATGTGCTTTCAACCAAGTGTACATTTTTGCTACATTTTTGTTGCATATGATATTTGTGCAACAGTCTTGATCTATCAATATCTAAATGGGATTTTATTCTTTTTTAAGCTACTTCATTGAAGGAATGTTCTGAAGGTTTTAAGTAACTTGAAATATATTTAGGAGGAAATTCTGGAGTTACTGAAGTCAATAGCAATTGTACTACTGATTTAAATAGGAGCAGAATATCACTTTTCTTGTTTTATGCCTTCTTTCAAACAAATGCAACAAGGCTATTCTACTCTTCTTCCTACTCTTTTGTACTAGCATTTGTATCAAGGAGCCTCTGAAATATCGTTAACATAAACAACTCGGATCTCAATATATATTTCCTGTGAATAGAATAGAATAGAATAGAATTGAATAAAATCATTAAGGTTGGAAAAGACCTCTAAGATCACCGAGTCCAACCGTCAACCCAACACCACCACGCCTACTAAACCATGTCCCAAAGTGCCATGTCTACATGTTTTTTGAACACCTCCAGGGTTGGTGACTCCACCACCTCTCTGGGCAGCCTGTTCCAATGCTTGACCACTCTTTCAGTAAAGAATTTTTTCCTAATATCCAATCTAAACCTCCCCTGACACAACTTGAGGCCATTTCCTCTCGTCCTATCACTAGTTACTTGGGAGAACACCCCCCACCTCACTACAACCTCCTTTCAGGTAGTTGTAGAGAGTGATAAGGTCTCGCCTCAGACTCCTTTTCTCCAGGCTGAACAACCCCAGGTCCCTCAGCCACTCATAAGACTTGTTCTTCAGACCCTTCGCCAGTTTTGTTGCCCTTCTCTGGACATGCTCCAGCAACTCAAGGTCCTTCTTGTACTGAGGGGCCCAAAACTGAACACAGTATTCGAGGTGCAGCCTCACCAGTGCCAAGTACAGGGGGACGATCACTTCCCTGGTCCTGCTGGTCACACTATTTCTGATACAAGCCAGTGTGCTGTTGGCCTTCTTGGCCACCTGGGCACACTGCTGGCTCATGTTCAGCCGGCTATCAACCAACACCCCCAGGACCTTTTCTGCCAAGCAGCTTTCCAGCCACTCTTCCCCAAGCCTGTAGCATTGCATGGCGTTGTTGTGACAGGTCCAAGTGCAGGACCCAGTACTTGGCCTTGTTAAACCTCATACAATTTGCCTCAGCCCATTGATCCAGCCTGTCCAGATCCCTCTGAAGAGCCTTCCTACCCTCGAGCAGATTGACACTCCCGCCCAGTTTGGTGTCATCTGCAAACTGACTGAGGGTGCACTCAATGCCCTCATCCAGATCATTGATAAAGATATTAAACAAGGCTGGCCCCAAAACTGAGCCCTAGGGAACACCGCTTGTGACCGGTTGCCAACTGGATTTAACTCCGTTCACCACAACTCTCTGGGCTCAGCCATCCAGCCAGTTTTTTACCCAGCAAAGAGTACACCTGCCCAAGCCATGAGCTGATGGCTTCTCTAGGAGAATGCTGTTGGAGACAGTGTTGAAGGCTTTGCTAAAGTTCAGGTAGATAACATCCACAGCCCTCCCCTCATCCACTAGGTGGGTCACCTGGTCATAGAAGGACATCAGGTTGTTTAAGCAGGACCTGCCTTTCATGAACCCATGCTGGCTGTGCCTGATTCCCTGGTTGACCTGCACATGCCTAGAGTGAGTATATGTAGTGACATGTAGTTCAGGTGCTAAATTTGAATTATTAGCTGTATGTAGGATTTTCAAAAGCACTTCATATTAGTTATAAGTGTTTCCTTTGAAATTACTGGGATTTTTACTTTGACATAATTTGAAGCAGGGTTAAGAAGAAGGCTGACTGCTTTTGAAGATTCCAGTCTATGACTAAGTTGGCATAGGACACAGCTCCATTCCCTTTGATGCTGATAAAAAACTCTTTCATTTACTTCAGTGAAACTTGGTGGTTATGTCACAAAATTTATAGTGGCGCTAAATTATATAGGTATTTCAGGCTGAAGTTTTAGTGATTTGTAAGTTCTAAACAAAGGATAAAATGTTGATCCATTTTCAGTGCCTAACACTTTAAAAGGAATTATATAGAATTCATTGGAATTAGTTGATATTGGTGGATATGACTAAGGTTATTAGAATCTGCTCCAAAGAGGGAAACGAAAACAATATTTGTCTTGTAAAGTGTACAGAAGTACTGACTACACCAACCAAATGACAATAACTTTCTCCCCATTAAATATATGTAGTATTACACAGAGAAATGAATGGCACAAGTATGAAATTAAAATTTGCAAAGTTCTGGTTTTACTCAGAAACAGTGGGCCAAATAAACACTTAAAATACATAATGATTACTTTACTCTTTTTAGTGAAGCTGAGAGAAGTGGCATGTACAACCACAGCAGTTGTGGGTTATAGCTTGTAAAAATATTATGGAATGAACACAGTCATTTGACCACTTTTACTGCTTGTTGTTGCATTATGTAAGTCTCATATAGGTAAGTTTCATGTATGTAAAATTCATATAAAATTTCCACTGCACATGTTAAACTTAGGAAAATATTGTCCTGTTCAAGATAATTTTTTTTTTCTTTACATATGAAGTCTATTTTAGCTGATTTGGAATTAATTAACTTAGTAGGTAAACCCTATTTCTTGTACCAGTGTATGAAATATAACACTGGTTCTAATGCTCAACTAATGATGCTTTGTATGTGAAAAACTGCTGGCTTAACTGACCTTTGGTTAGCCCTTAGACAACTTTCCATACTTTCCTGCAATTTTCTCACCTTCTATAATATGTAGACCAATACCTGCTCTGAACTGAGCTGAAGATTAACCAATAGATGCCTTAAAATAATAATAAAAAAAATATTTTATTCTTACCATCTTCTATATACAGTCATTCCAAAGATTCTGGTGAAATGGAAAGGGATATGTTTACATTGTAAAAAGGGCATTGAGCCACAGATAAATGAAGATAACTGATTTTTTCGGTCAGCTGAATTGGCCAGGAGGAGAGTCAGACTGTCTGCTACATTGCTTCCTTCCCAAGACAAGATGAATGAAGAACGTAGGTTTCTAAATGTAAGATGGAGCATCACCTGCACTTCTGGGTGCCTACATTTACTCAGCCTCAATATTTTTTAACCCCACATTACCCTTTTTGCCCCATTAACTACCCAAGTTAGCTTTTTAGTGATTAAGAGTCAACCTAGCCTTTGTCCAAATTTCCAGAGACATCCAGTCTGCCAGGTCTGCTCAGAACACATTTATTGCACGGAGGACACCACACATAAATATGTGTAGCTAAATGGCCATTGCCATTGTGGAGGAACTTTTGCTGGAGAACACAGGATTAGTAGTTTCCCTACTTTCTTCTGTGCAACAGCTGACTTTCTAACGTGCTTACCCAGAAAGTAAACCCACTGTATTCAGCATCATCTTGACCTGAGAGGATTTAAATCAGAGGATTTTAAAACACTGCCATTATAACCCATGGCTAAGGATTATGACTCTCAAATTATACACACAACTATTAGCAGCCAAATATTTTATTGTCTCCTCCCAGATCTTGTTGCCAATCCTATGTCTCTTGTTTGCTAAATAAATGCTTCATATACAAATAAGTCTTGTATGAAAAAAGAACTCATGAAAAAGAATATTGTGTTGACTGGTTGATAATATTACCTTCCTGGTGGCTATTGAGTCCCATACCTTTGGTCAACAGGATAATGGTAATAAAGGTACTAAATTACATTTTTCTGTTAATTTTGCACTTCTTATACCATGAAGTTCATACATCTTCCAGGTACCTAGTGCACTAGCAGTGCCAGAATAGCTATAGAAAACGCAGTGAGAGGATGAGTTTAACGGACGGTATGGATCGCCTCGTAATGTCTGTAGAAGAAATCTTGCACTGATTTTGGCTCCTGTTTAGCAAAACATGCAAACAGATGCTTTTATACAGTCTAGAAACAAATCCACTGGAATCTTAAGTTAATTACATGCCTTATCTCTTTGTTATACAGAAGTGAAGGTGAGCAGCCCAGTTCCCTGGTAAAGACACATATGCTGTGCAGGTCAAACACTTTTGGACAGTCAGAGGCAATCGCTTCACCTCCTCCTAAGTGTAGTCTTGGAGTCTCATGTGTTTTAACCACACTAGCTCAAGGGGCTAGCTAAGGTTGGCTGATCATTCACATCCCATGTAAATAATCCTTCAGAAGAGAAATTCCTTAGCAATCCAAGCAGAATTCAATGTATTTTGTCTTTGGTGAGACTATTTGCATGACCTAGTTTATTAATGTAGTGCATGTTAATTCAGTTCTTAAATACTTGTAAGAATTTGATGTTTTAAAGCATTTTCTACCGCTTAAATTGCACAACAACATACATGTTTCTATTCCCTCCTTTGCTCTTATAAAACTGAAAATACATACGGAGGGCAGAAATTGTAAGCATGATGGCAAATGCAGCCTCCTATTGGCAATAGTTATCTTGCAGAAAGATTTGTGAATGTGCTGGTTTTGAAAGATTTTAACAAAGTCAGAAATTGATAGCACCGGCTAGAGCCAGGCACGATGCAGGCAGGTGCTGAACAAGCTTCCCCAGCTCAGCCTCTGCCAATGCACGTCCCCCCGACCTGCAGCATTGCAGCTGTTCCTCTCTGTGCCAAGTTGTGTGGTGGTGGTTTGGGGATTTGGAAAAACACATTCTCTGCACAAATACATTTCAGGTCTCCAAAGGGCAGTGAATTAACCCACTGTATCACTTCCAGTGTAATGAATTTTTAAATTCCTCTTTCTAAGCACAAAAGCCTCCTGTTTTTCTGCAGGGCACAGTGATGAGTGTCCTTTTTATTCTTCCTCTAACTCACTGCTACATTTTGATCTTTGCAGTTTTGCTGGAATATACTACTTTAAAAGATAAGCATGCTTTTCTTATAGAAAGAATGATTTTCTCTGAACCATATTTATTAAATTAACAAGGTGCGAGAGGAAATATTTTAATAATTCAGGGGCAGATTCTCTACCCTTTGAAGCAGTGATGAGCTCTCTGTGGTGTCAGTGATCTAAGTTAGTGTCGACAGTGGGGGTGCTGGAAAGAGATATTTGTCTTATCTGGCTGTTAAAAGGGTACTCATCTCATTAACTAGTTTGATATGTGATTTATAGTACTGCATATAAGTCCTGCACGACTATGTTTTGAAAGAGATCTCAGGTTTTTAAATCCAGTTCGCACTTTTCCATCCTGATTCAACAGCAGCCTTTTAAAAGAGATGCAAGACTTTATAGCTCATTGCTGGCAGTGATCTACAGGATCAAAGTTGTGAATTGGTTGATGGTAAAAGGGAGTTATGATGATTTAATGAACTACCAGAAAGTCTACTGATTCAGTGATATCTATTCATATTCATGTTCTTGATCTTTTTCAAGGACAGGGTTTTAATTTACTGTGTTTTACTCCAGAACAGAAGTGTGGTCGGTGGCCTGGGCTGTGCTGACATGCAGTAACCAGTTACACCAAAGACTCATCGTGTGTTCCATATTTAAATACGCCATGGATCACCCCACTGATGTAGATGATCTCTAGTTCTGAAAATTTCTTTTTTTTTCATTCTGGGATAAAAGAAAGATGCATTGCATTGCTTAACAATATGGTTTTTGCTTACTGCAGTTTCTCACTTTCAGATTTGAACACAATGTGTAACAGTGAGACTTTGAGTGACAACTTTGTTGCCATGCACCCTGTCTCTTAGACAAGAATTATCAAAGAGTAGTGAGAAAGTGATATTTGTAAGGTTTTTGTTTGTTTTCTTGAGGATCAGATCAAGCTGGGTCAAAAAACCACAACACTTCTCCTTTCCCTCCCTCAAAAGAAACCCCCCTCTGCAGAAAAACTTTTGCTTACTTTCCCTAGAGAAAAAAGATTTATTTTTTTCCTTGACCATTTGTTTTCACTTTTTTGGTGAATATTCCATTTTATGATATTAAAAATCTATGGTTCCATTTTATTCCTTTAAATGAAAGGAAAATGCTAACATGTTAAGAAACAATAAACTTCCTTAGAAAAGGGAGAGTGAGAAGGAATGCCAGGATATTTATTTATTGTATACAGATAATATTTTCCAATTGTGGGACACAGGTACCATCGCAGGGATAGTGAGGGATATCTTCGTTATTCTCCAGAGTTCGTGGTTCTATTAATATCTTTAGCTGTTTGCTGCTTATGGTTGGGAATTCTTTTCAGAAGGGGACCTATGCTCAGTGATGTCTGATGGTGTTTGTTGAAAGCCTGAAACTGTCACTGAGGAAAGCAACAGCCTGTGTATGTTTTCTGTATGTCATAACAAAGGAAAAAACTTTAAATGTTGAAACTAGGTCATATTTTTATAATCTCAAAGCATGGAAATAAAAATTATAAAAAAGAAGCAAATCCTCTGTTGCCCCCCCCCCCAATGAAACATGGCTTTTAATTAGAAAAACCACCACCAACAACAAAAAACCCCTAAACAACATTATTCTTATATTCTAAAAATATACAGCACTGTTTTGATGAACATGGGGCATTTTCCATCAGGGAAAGGAAAGGAGCTGAATGATACATCAAAAATCTATGAGTTGAGATGGATCAGTCCTTAAGAACATGCTGAATAACCCCAGGAGGGATTTTTGGAAGAGGAAGAAGTTAGACCTTTCACCTTCCCAAGGAGATGTACAAATTTCAGGTTTGAAGTGTGCTGCAGAGATGAGGATATTAATAAGAGGAAAATAATAAGAGGAAAATAATAAACATAATAAGAAGAAAACTTTACCCTGAAAAGCTTGTGATCTAGGATGTATGACAAACAAAGAGTGAAAGAAAAAAATAAAAGTGGGTTAATTGCTGGTATCCAACCAGTACAGGTGCCTTCTGGGTCCCGTTCCATGCTTGGTCCCCTGAATGACTGTAGCCAGATTATCCATACGCTGGCTGATAACCATGGAGCAACTGCGCTCCCTGGGATGAGTCCCTCCAGCCCAGCACCTTTTCTTGGTGGTGTTGGCTTGCAATTGGCAGGACAGAGAAGCTGAAACAGCTGTTGGATTCCTCCTTGTGCAGCTGCTCATATTTGGGTATTTAAGGGCTTGCTATCGTGTGACTTCAGAGGGCATGGAAGTCTTTGGAAGTGCCCCAAAGCTGGCATCCCATCCACAGCTGTGAAAAAATTGGACAAATCTAAGCAGGTAATTAAATCTGCAAGAACGTTTATTTTCCCAGTTCCGGGTTTAATTCTACGAAGTGCTGAGTCCCTGAGCATTGCGTCTGAGCACATGGAATGAACTAAATTCAGTAGGCTCATTTATAATACCACTTTATGTCTAATGTGAGCATCACTTTAGTTACTCCAAAACCTCCAGCTAACACCATCTTAATGAGTTTCTGTATACACAAAGTACTAAATAATATTTCAAATCATGTTAGCTTACATGAACAAATAGAAAAATAACATTATTTGCCTTATCTATGTGAAGAGAACTTGCCCCTCAAGATACCTGTGCTGTATGAAGATCTTGCTGCAGGCAGCAACGTTAAGTGCTTTAAATACCCCTGCTTAAAGTAGTAGATA
Organism: Balaeniceps rex; assembly: GCA_013401315.1. Taxonomy (NCBI): domain Eukaryota; kingdom Metazoa; phylum Chordata; class Aves; order Pelecaniformes; family Balaenicipitidae; genus Balaeniceps; species Balaeniceps rex. Next base: position 18,083 of record VYZW01059619.1, on the reverse strand, counting down.
ATTATTTTTAATTTCCTGCAAAATATTGAATCTCATTGTAATATCTTTTGGAGAATCAAATAAAATTGCTTTCATCAACTAGTAGGTAAGCACACTTTTTTAGTTGTTACATTGAACAGAATAGAATTTGGTAATAGTTTCTCTTTGACAATAGATATGCCTTAAAAGATAAAATATCTCAGAACCTCTTAGAAATTCAGAGAACTCTGAATGCTCAGCCAAATTCAGCACCAATAACATCCATGAAAAGCTTTTGAAAGAGACTATTGACCAAAACCACAGAATAACTTTTTTAAGTTTTAAAACATTTCCTGAATCCCACTGAGATCAAAATGGGTTTTACCATTAGTTTCAGTGAAATCAAGAACAGTCCAAAATGTTTTATTTACTGAAAATTAAATGAATGCTCGGAGATAACGTTACGCAGCAGATGTAGTGGCAATGCTTGTTTGACAAATCTGAAACAGGTTTCTAGACAACTGAGGAAGGTTCATTGTCTTTGTAGACTAATGTGTATTGCTCCCCCAACATGCTCACCATGCAAATTAAACCTCTGTAAGGCTATAAAATGTTATTAAGAGTCACACAAGGAAGAATTCTGGAAGTACAGGCCTTCTTTCAGCATATATCAATTAGAAGAAGGGTAATTTCAGAGTCTGGGGTACTGTCTGGGGTAGACCTTCCACACAGAGGTCAGTTAGAAAAAAGCAGGGCCATCTGAAAATGTGTAGACTTTAATGCCATGAAAGAAGTCAGCAGGAAAGAAGAAGAAGCAGGACATCCCTCACAACTGGACTTCATTGTCTCATTCATTCTCTTAGAAATCAATACTACTAGGTGAAATTCATCTCAACTTCAGCTGTCCAAATCTTGCGTAGCCAATATAAGCTAGTGTTCTAGGTTCCTTCTCTTGTCAAACCATACAGGAAATGGGCTTCCTCTGCATTACCCACCTCTTCCTGCTGACTGCAGGGGAAACGAAGAAGACTAACTTAGATGATGAACGTAACACTGAGATGGCCAAAGACAGATAAGATGAAACCTTCCCCTTTGGATTCTGCAAACTGAAAATACTGGAGCTGCATTCATGAGAATATTTAACTATTTTCCTCCTAATTAGATCTAATGCTCACTAAAAACACTAGAAAAATTTCAACCAGTTGAGTGAGTGCTTATGCTGTCCTTTGATTTCTGCATTCATGTACAATTGCCAGTAATAGACTTCTTATCTGTTATAGCAGGAGATTATCACTGTTACAGCTCTATTCATGGTGAAGTGCAGCCTTGAATGCATGACCCAGGAACACTCTTCTTTTCATGAGATGACGTCAGTTGCTTCTTTAAGCAATTCAGTAAGTGGACTAAAACCATGACGTATACATACACTTCTTTAAAAAGTGTGATCAGCTAAGGTCTTACAAAATGCATAGTTTTAAACCCTTGTATGTGAAGAAATCGCCACAGTATACTGTTACACACTGAATAAAAACAGCTCCCCAGCACTTAATAAGCTGCTTGAACTTGTGCATTAACACTGTAAAATCAGTTGATTTAGTAACAATTAACTATAAAAGTTAACTTGTGAAGCATTAACAGGATATCTTTTTATTTCTGTAAATCTCCACTAATCTTACAGCAGATGAACTGGTGTCTCAGCAGTAAGCAAATAAACATGTCACTTGGGGACAGGCTATATGAATCTAATGACAATCATGTTCTATCACTTGATGCAATTGCACATGTTAAGGAAAGCTATTTTAAAATAAGGATACCATTTATTGTCAAGCTGGTCACTAATTTTGCACTGTGTTGGGTGACAGAAGATGGGTTGTATGTGGTGAGAGACCACAAGCAATGAGAAGAGCAAAACACCAAAGCATTTTGTGAAATTAAAGACAGCCGAAGAGTTAACAGAAATTCCCAAAGCAGAAGCATATCAGGAGGAACAATAAATACAATGTAATAGAGGCACTTCCAAAGAAATAGTTCTCCAGTACCCAACAAACACACACATCCCTGACAAAATAAACAACAGAAAAGCAGACAAGGAAATACAAGATGTTCAATTACAATTTAAAAATAAGCCCTGCCTTGTAAGACTTGTAATGTAATTAGCAAATAAAATACATGGCCATTAGCCAAGGTGAGTACTATAAAATATCAGTGTGTAGGGGACACAGAGTAAAAGAGTCTAGCAACTGCAAAGGTGATAAAATATAGAACTTTCTGACCTGTTCAGATTAAGTTATTGCCTTCGATTACATGTATGGTTTCTGCTATGTGTTCTGAAAACCATCAGCTAAGAAGGGTCTATATTATGTAGTCTATCTCTTTTAAGACATATGCTTCATTTTGAGTAGACCAAAGCCTGTACTTTTGCAGGCAGAACTATAACATTCAGAAGTTGATGGAGCAGCTTCCAGTGGGCAGCATTGCTTTGTAACATTTGTAAAGTCTTTTTTTTTTCAAAACCACAGCCATAAAACTTATGCTATTTTTTGAACTTAGGACCAGCACAACCCCCAGAGATAATGCTGCCCTGGTATGTCTACCTGAGCTCTCCTAATGGTGGAGAATGTTTCTTCAGCTAAAAGCTGTCTCCTACACACCCTGCATACTCCAATAATTATTTTTCTCTCTTTGGTGCAGGACTTCGTCTCTTCCCTTTTGCCTTTCTTCACCAAGTCCCTGCAAGAAAACGAGGTTTGCTGAGACCACTAGAGCTGTGTTGCTGTATGCTATTTAGAGTGAGTTGACTTGTGTTTCAGAAGCTGAACAGCCAAAGGATTTAATCTCACATTCTCGGGGAACATTTCAGAGTAAAAGTGGTGAAAACATGGCATTAAAGCAGTAAAGAAGGGGACCGAATTTAGAGGCAGGCAGCCAGATGTTAATTAATAAAACCAATATAACAGGGCTGTTTGGCTTGCTAAGAACATTCTCTCAGCTGCCTGTTTGTAGGCTGTTCCCCAGTTAATCAGTTCTGCTGCATTAAATTTCTTTAAAAGAAATTTTCTTCCCTGGTTGCTTAGAACCCTGTTGAATCAAGCTGAAAGCTCTGTGAGGGGTGGTGAGCCAAGCCAGCGAAAGTAATTTATAGAACGTTACAACTCTACTACTACCTTCAGCATGGTTCAATTTACATCTGCAAATGTCCCTGCCTGTTTCACACAGACAATTAGGCTCATTCTGTCTGTAATGCTCGCTCAGATGGCTCTACATCTGGGGCGGTGTGAGTTTTCACTTGTCAGGCTGAAATGGTACAATGCCAGGAGCAAGGATGCAATAGTATAGATAAAATATGACTGTGTTGCTGCTTCTGTAGCTTCTTCCATACATTGGGCATTATATCAATACAAGTGTAAGTGACTGTTTGAAGCAATATGCCTTAAAATTATTGAGTTGCCCTTAAGTTCCCATCATTTAAATCTCCCAGGAAGAGATTTCACACTGTATGTTATTTCAACCAGAATAAAACATTTTTTTCAGCTGTTCACTAAAAAGAAGTCAGGACCAGCAAAGGAGAATGTAAAAGGTTATTCATCAATGAAATCTTTATTAACCAATTTAAGTGGGTTATTTCTTAGCAAATGTACTTTAAGTAATGCTTATATTAAGCTGGTGCCTTGTGACTCGTCCACATGTGCTAGAAGGAGCCAGCACTAGTATCAAGGAGACGTTCTGCTCCACAGGTTACAATCTTAGCGTATGTTTGTTTAAATGCACAAGCTACCTGAATGGGGCAAATAATTTGTGTATTCTTTCATGTCGTGGTTTAGCCCCAGTCGGCAACTAAGCACCACGCAGCCGCTCGCTCACCCTCCCCCTCCCCGGTGGGATGGGGGAGAGAATCGGAAGGGCAAGAGTAAGAAAACCCACGGGTTGAGATAAGAACAGTTTAATAATTGAAATAAAATACTAATAATAGTAATAATAATAATAATGATAATAATAATAATAATAATTGTAATGAAAAGGAGAACGAGAGAGACAAACAAAACCCAGGGAAAAGAAAACAAGTGATGCAACCACTCACCACCCGCCGACCGACACCCAGCCAGTCCCCGAGCAGCGATCGCTGCCCCCCGGCTAACTCCCCTCGGTTTATATACTGAGCATGACGTCATATGGTATGGAATAGCCCTTTGGTCAACTTGGATCAACTATCTTGGGCTGTGCCCCCTCCCAACTTCTTGTGCACCTGGCAGAGCATGGGAAGCTGATAAAGAAAGTCCTTGACTAGTCTAAGCATTACTTAACAACAACTAAAACATCAGTGTGTTATCAGCATTCTTCTCATACTAAATCCAAAACACAGCACTATGCCAGCTACTAGGAAGAAAAGTAACTCTAACTCAGCTGAAACCAGGACATTTCAGAACGTCATTGATAATAATACTTGAATAAAGTAGATGATCTATTTTTCTTCAAGCAATTCTTTAAGAATTCTTTACAGATATGTGAGTGAAACCTAACTTAATGGAAAGTGATGTGTTCTGAAGTATTCAGAGGACGATAGGCAAGAATAATTTAATCACCATTGGAAATCTTTCATGGGTCAGCAAAGTGCAGGGCTTCAGTCACTATATGGAATTAAAAGTCTCAAATTATTCAATTTCAAAGTTAGGAGAGAGGATGACTCAAAGGTGGAAAATAGAGCATGTTAGTCTTTCAGTCACAGGTGAGATTACAATAAAAGTGGAAATTTGGGGCACATGAGTGGGATTTAAGACATACATCTTTTATCCTCAGGATTTCATACTGGTTAGCTTAGGCAGCTCCCTGCTTGGTTCTTGGTGAACCCTAGTCTGAGGTGCTGCAGTCTCCCTGTAAGTTATTTAAGGCTTCTCCACAATCGCACTTAATTCTGGACTGTGGTTTTCATACATTGTGCCAGGCATTTATGGCCCTTTGTAGGACCAGAGCTGGGCTGTTCACTCAGACTTTGGTCCCTGGGATTATGTTGTCCTTAGTGGGGCAACTCAGCTGATAAACTTCCTGATACTTTATCAGCTTGGTGCCTTTGCATGAATAAAGTTTTTCCAAAGATGAAAAATGGCAACGATAAATGGCAATGATAAAGGAAACTCTGTTTACTAAAAATGGAATAAACCACATTTTCTACTTGAAGCTTTGCACAGATGCTGGGAAGTCAGAAATCTCAGTAGAAAGCTTTGTTCTGTGTCACACAGGGAGAAAAGGACAACAGCAAAATCCAGTGAACCTTGATTTGGGAGAGGAAAATCTTTTATTTTCCATTTAATGATTTCAAATCCTTTTGGGGAAGAACTGTGAGGATGTAGGAGGAGCAAAGAAGAGGTCAACACCTTTGAGCGATAAGATGACATTTGTATGGGAGCTTGCAGGGGGCAAGAGGAGCACAAAAAAGACAGTAAACTGATATTTATTTTATAAAGGAAAGATTTGCAGAAACTGGTTTATTAAATAAAACAGAAGCTGAACAGTCTTAGAAAGACTAATGCATGCTCCTTTGGGCAAGTTCAAGATATGGTTGCAGTGATACTTGCAGTGGTTCTGATCCAAAGTAATAAAATCAAAGGAAATGCCCCCATTAACTCTTACAAGCTTTGGATCAAACCCCTGATGAATTGTGCTGCTCACTGGCTTATAGCTGAGCTACACTAGCTGTCAAACAACCAAAAAGTCTCTCCCCTGGGTAGCTTGGCATATAACCCTTAGGTATCCTTACAAATCAACATGGGGAATGACACGTAAAGAAAGGAAAATGGGCATTTCTGATGTCAGACACCATCCGTCTTCAATTAAGTTAGCTTCCGAAATGTTTCAAGTATCCAGGCTCCTTTTGAAAGCCCAATTGACCCAGAAGTCTCTAACAAAGCAATCCTTAAAACCAGCCCCATCGTTAGTTTGTTTGCTTGATGGGGGGTTCTTAATGCCATAAACCCCAGTGCAGAAGTTAATAATTTCATACATTATCACTTTGAATATGCAATAGAAAACTCAAGGCAGCTGTTTGAACTTCCCTTTAAAAGAGGACAGATTGCCTTTATTGTGTGCACTACTTCATGGCTTGTTTGAGGCCAAGGCAATTATGGGATGAATGACTTCCCTTTAGCTGTTGATGTGTAGGCTTGTTGTTGTGTGTGCATTGTTTTGGGCTTTTTGTTGTTGGTTTTCTTTGTTTTGTTTTGTTTTGGTTTGGTTTTAATGAAACTGGAGACGATGTGATAAAGCAACAAAAAGCTGACAGGTAATGATCAAAAAAGGAAATGGCCACTGCTGACTTGGCATTTTATTATCTTGTAAATGTAAAATTAAAATAACAATCACATTTCTGTGGAGTACATTCTTGCTTGTTTACCACTACAAGGGTGGGTGTGATTTTGTGCTTTGAACACCACCGATAAGACAGCAGAAAACTTGTCAAATTACGCTTTTTTTTCCTCTTGGGATGTAGTGGTCTTTTCTGGGACAAATTGTTAGCTAATTAAAAAAGTGTTCATTTTTATTTACTTGTGCCGTCAATGGTCTCACCAACTGATTGTTCATAATTGGGTTTGGCATTTTATTTGTGAACAGGCTAGTTCATGAAGACTCAATCTACTTCCTTCTAAATAACTGATTTTTTTCCCTCTTATTAGAAATAAAGCAATGCTCTAGTTGTAAGATTATCCTGAAAGTAGAATTATATAGGGATAAGGGAATTTCTGTAGTGTCTAACTGGCTACTTTGGAGGGACTTTTACATAAACTGCTCTGTATACAGTTGCTAATTACTGAAGAAACATATGTCAGAGGACCAAACCTATAATGAAACGTTGCCAACTGACAATTCTTTAAGGAAGTGGTACAATGAGAAGAAAAATGTTTTTTATTCTACGAGATAGACAGTTAGAGATATATATATAGATAGGGCACTTCATAGTGGCTGCTGTGGGTTTGGTTTTTGGCTCCTGATGAAGCTCTTTCAGGCAGAACTAGGATTTACATGAAGTATTCAAAAATAACAGTGCCAGTAAATATTTTATGTTGGTTTATGTCTGTGCTGTACGACTGCTACAGCCAAAATATAAATGCAAGGTAGAAAATATAGCTTTGTCTTGAAACTGGGAATGTTTCACGTCAGATATTACTGAGACTAAACGTTGCACAGATGCTGTTGGCACATTATCTTATTTAATATAATGTTGAAAAAACTTACCAGGAAACAAATGTTGATGTATGCATCATACCTGTCTAGGAGACTGCACTATTTAGGAAGGAATTAACAATACTCTAACTCACTAACTTAGGGATTATGTCAGAAACTTGAGGCAAGTTATTTACTCATCCCCATGTTCTTGTTTACCTGATGAGCATCACACACAGAATAAACGTAAGAAATCGTGTTTCTACTAGTAAGCCACAATGTTATTGCTGAGGGTTCAAATGGTGGTGCCTTTCTGGCCCCCAAATTTTCAGGCCTGTTCATAGTTGTTTAGTTCCTTAAATGATACAATACTTTTTCATCACGAAGGAAAAAATCTGGTTGTTTAATTGTTTTTTAGGCACTTTAAATTTATTTCCGAGGTTCTAGCTTGGGGTTTGCTCCTCACAGACAAGAATAGCCTTCTTTGCTGTCATCTGTGGCAGGGAGAGACAGAAGGCTCCAGGCTGCTTCCACGGTGCTGGATTGGCTGTTGCTGTCATCTCAATACAAGTACAACCTACTCCAAATATATCTATTTCGAGGATGGCCCTTCTCTTTCAAGTCTTTCAAGTCAAACCAGGACAAGCATACATGCCTAATGCTATTTGAGAAACCCTTGGATACCTGAGATGTTTGGACATATCTGGCATGTATGACATGATACTTGCTGGACAACTGCACCCTTCTGGAGTAATAGCTGTAGGTGAGGCTGGGTACCTCAAATGGCACTAGCACCTATGTTTAAACTATTGAATTTAGCTCCCATGTAATATGTTCCTATGAATAATGTAGTGGAATTTCTGATACTGCATATTCTGTAGAAATGTCTATACTCATTTTAAACATCTCAGATTAATCTGACAAAATTATTAAGTTAAGCCCTAGCTTGCTACACCTGTGTACAGGAGCAATATTAAGATAAAGGTGCAAATATGTTTTCAGTTCCTTGGCAATTACATAGAAAAAGCAGACTCAAATATGTTGGAATTATTAGAATTATTTCTTTTCAGAAATTTTTGAGAACCGAAGGAATGAACTGAAATGTTTGGGATCACATAGCGCAAATTCTGCTTTGATTTTGAGTTTTCTTGAATTTTTAAACTCAACCAAAATAAATTATGTCAGTTACATGAAACAAAAAGGGAAAGCATTACATTCTGAACATACAGAAAAAGAACACTTAGATCTATACATGAACATATTTTTATTCTATATAATTTAATTTTTGATTGAACATATTTGCTGAGATTGACAAGATTTCATGAAAGGTTTTGTTTCATTGCCTGCATTTCAGAATAGTTTTGTTAAAACTGTCATGCTTCTGATCTATATTGCTGATATTTCCTAGCTGACCATGAAACTTAACCTCCTAAGTTTGATTTTATTTATTTATTCTATCTGTCTGTCTTTGCCTACTGTGAAGACTATAAGATATATCATCAAGAATATCTTGAGTTAGTATTTTGATAAAATATTCTATTTTTCTGTGCTGGAGCAAAATGAGTTATTATCTTGTTAGTATGACAATACACATGTTGAATTATTTTAAAGTTCTGCCTTTAATGCAAAGATAGTAATTCAAAAATATTCATTAAAAACTGTAAAGAAATCTTGGAAAGAGTTTAAAAAGCCTTTTGAGGTTTATTTGCATAATTCATTTTAGAACTTTAATTAACAAGAGTCTGTAATTGTTCGTCTTCCCACTTGCGTTGCAATTTCCCATGCAAATACAAATTAGGAAATGCTATTTTTACTGTACCAGAAGGACTGTGTATGCAGACAGCACTTAAAACCAATTGTCATATTGCAAAGTTTTCTCGTCTGGACATTTCTGATACTACAATTTTTTTAGCTCTTCAGGGCTAAAATATGTTTTGCTTGTTTGAAAAAAACCAGTGATGAGTACAAAATGAGCTTTACCTAAATCAGGAAGAAATTTTCCACTGGTGGTGGAAGGGACCAAGGTCTCACACTTGGACACCTGCAAACACAGAAACTGCTAGTGCTGGTTCCTCAGTGATTAATGCAAAACAGGTGAATATACCAAGGTGGAACAATGATCTTTGATATTCGTGCAGAAAATAACCTAGTCCTCTTGGCAATGGATTCAAGTAAACACATAAAAAATTCATTTTGTCCTCTTTTTACAACTTATCCAGAAAAGTCAACAATATAAGAACTCTTAGGGAGTTGCTCCCCTATTTCTTTTTTTTTAACTCCCCGGTGGACTTGTAGGTCTGAACTTTCAGCTGTTGTAAATTGATGTAACACCTTTGAAAAACAGCCTGCTGTTCTTAGTTCAAAATGGAGAATGAGAGAGTGAAACCTAAACAGCTGGAGTAGGATAGTAATTTGAATCTTCTTTTGTTTATTTGTTATTTTTTGTTGCTGTCTGCCTATATTTCACTCCAACTCTTGGCAACTGCCTCAAATCCATCTCGCCTTGCAAAACATTCTACATTTCTTTGGTGTTTATGCTTTCACTTTGACTTTCTTCTCTCTTCTCTGTGTATTTTTTTCTCCTCCTCTTTCTCTGATTTTGCCATAAATATACTCTTTAGAAACTGTCAGCAAACATCTTTTGTATGTGGGTGGCTCTTCAAAAAAGTGGCATCTATGGGACACATCTTACGTATAACTGTAGGGTTAAGTGAGTTACTTCATCTGTTGAGCTATAGAAGTAAAGAAATACAGTTAGTTCATTTATATTACTAAAAGTAATTGTTACTAACAAATATTGAAACAGGAAAAAGCTGAAGGAGGTTAAAACAATAGTTCTACTCTATCTTTTGCATGGAGGATGGATATTTGTCACTGTAGCCTCAGTCCTCAAGAAGTGGTAACAACAGTCCCTTATAGAAAATTTAGTCTTTAATTAAAATTAAATCTTTAATGCTCTCTGTAACAAAGGCAAAGGCTCTTGCAAAATCCAGATACATATTTTCAACTTTACTTGTTTTAATTTATGCCATCTTTTTTTTCCCATTGTCTGCTACTTTTCTTTATTTGCACTTAATATCCTCTTCATCTTGCACAAAGTGACTGTTGTCTCCCACTTTACTCTTAGTTACCTAAAACCCAAGGAATTATTAGTCTTATACAATGAATACTAAACCAGTGCCATACATTTGAAGCTCTTTGGTGTTATTGTTGTATTTGATTGAATACAGCAATAACACCAAATAATAACATTTGCTGCATAAAACCAACCTTTATAAAGTTGTCTCCATTCATTCATCAAACCAAGTTTATTCATTATATTTGTTATTTCATATTTGACCTACACTGGGGCATGTTTACAGGAACCACCTTTTACAAAGAAAATTGAGACTGAAAGACAAGTAAACCCAGCAGTGCTGTCCTGATAGCATCTACACTGTACCATCCCACAAGTTTTCTGCACAAGAGCCTCCTCATGATATTTACAGGAGCTTGAGAAGAGATATCTGACAAGCTTTTACCTTTCTTAATGACAAATCATCCTTGATACAGAATATACAAAATGTTTTGTTAAAAGTCTCTATTATATTCTATAAAGTTATACCAGGCAATCCCAATTTCAATACTCTCTGATGAATAAAACCAGCATTTACATGTAGCTAAATTGGAACATTTTTTTTCTGGTGTGTTTTAACCTAACAAATGATATAAAACACACTGTTAATGTAAGTTTAGTGGAAATGAAAATACTGGCTTGACAGCTATTAAGAACAAGGAGTTTGATTTACCTATGGTTTGAAGGAATATGAAAAAGTCAAGAATAAACTTCCCCCTCCCCTCCCAAGATCAGCTTAATGATACACAATACACTGTAAGACTTAGCTTCTTTGTGATGAACTATAAGAATACAGTAAAATGGGGAAGTTTGTATTGCACAATGATTAATTCATGAAATACTCAAATAAATATGCAAATGGAAGGCTCTTTCTATATTAGATGCCATAAATATACTTCAGCTATATGCAGCGCTCCTAATCAATGTGTATAGCTTTACATTTAGTTAACAAGAACAGTAGAGGTTTTAGATGGAATAACGTTCCTTAGAATTAAACTTAATTATAGTTATCAAAAAATACTAACTAGCACTAGTCCTTT
>VYZW01059617.1:22829-39110 GCA_013401315.1 Balaeniceps rex | reverse complement strand
CCTACTGAATTAGAATTGAGCTGGTATATTTGTAATGGAAACAGAGGAGTGCTGTAAGAAGCCAAGAAGCAGAAATTGCTTTTTCTATTCTACTAATATTATCTAAACTGTGGCTCCACAATTGGGATATCTGGATACCATCTGTTGCTATATTAAATGGTATCTTTTATGTTTATTTCTGCAGTCCTTTTCCCTGAAAATACAGACCCTGCAGACTTGTATTTAGTTTTCATTTGTATGTGCATGACGTGTGTGAGAGGGACTGTTTTCCAAGCTACCTTCTGGCTTTCTCTAGGGAAGAGATTTGAACCAAAAGTTGGAAGTTAGGTGCGATTCAATCACGCCTGCTGGATTCATTCCAGCTTTACATCAAAGGTTATTAATTGAGGCAGAGAGCAAGAGAGAAAATTACTCTCCAGCCTTATGTTCAGGACATTCACCCAAGAACTGGGACTCTTGGCTTCCTGTTCCGATGAATATGTAATTATTTACACAACCTGGAGCTATGTCGGTGGGACCAGCTTATACTACCAATGCTCCTTCCTTTCCAACCTCATGTCTGTGTACATAACCCACTTGTTCCGCACAGTCAGGTATTCAGGGTACAACTTGTGAAGCAGAAGGTGTATGTTCACTCCCATACAGGCAGAACTGAAAACAAACCCCAAGTCTTCCCTTCGGTGAACAAATGCTCTAACCACTGAGGTACACAGAAGAGGAGGGTACTGATGCTTGCACTTGTGTTCCTCCAGCAGCTGTGTGAATCTTGTTCCTCACTTTTCTTTTATGTCAGGCTTAATGGAATATTTTGTGTTGAAAACAAAACAAGACAAAACCCTCTAATCCCTCCCAGAAAATCCTCAAGGAAATGTTGATGGATTTCTTTCAGGAAGAAAATGGGAAGAGATTGCTTTCCAAATACCAGCTCTATCATTCCCTTCCACTTCAGCTGATCAACAGGAAAAGGACACTTCTGTAATACAGATATCACCTTGCAAGAAATAGAATATCAGAAATAAGAGGAATAAACTATTTTGTTCTCCTCTAATCCTCACAGTTTCATACGCTGTGCAACACAGCATCTCACCTACCACCCCACTAGTACCTTGTGTCTCTATTTGTGGATGCTGATGGGCTCATCTAAACTTCATTCTGGTACTTTATTATTTGAAAAGCATATAATTCTTGCTGTTGTCCCTATCAAAATGAGAAAATTACATTGTCTGTCGTTCTGTAACGAGGTTTTTGTGCATTAGCGCTATTGCTTTGTGTAGAACCATTTGGGTAGCCATGAAAAGTATAACTGTATTTGGGTCAGATGAGAACTGCACAGGCTAAACAATCACATTAGGTGATGGCTGTACTCTTCACAAAGACTTCCATTAGAAAGTAAGTTTGAGGAGTATTAGAGTTTTAAAAATGGAGAATGTGTCATCTTATTATGTGACTGATCTTGATTGTTCAGAAAAGGTCACAGACCATGATTAAAAGCCAGAGTATAATCAATGTCAAAGAACCCTAGGAATTAAGTTGGTACTGGCTCAAGTGAGTCTAATTTTAGAAGAAAAAGAATAAACTTTTATACTGACATTAACAATAAGATGTCAGCTGGAAACTGAATTGAAGACTTACTCAGATCAAATACACTGTATCTTGAGAATGACTTTAAAACTCCAACCTTTGCTACTAGCAGCTTAAGCAATATTAACAGAGATCCACATTAGAATCTGTGCTGGTGGTCAAAGGAACATACTGGGAAATCTTGACTAAGGAGAAGAAAAATAGGAACCCTAACAGGAGAAGGGAAGACAAGTTACTCCAATTCTATAGGGAATGATCCCTACAGAGATTTTTATATAGTAGTTACTTCCAAAAAAATGAGTGAAGAGTTTGGCTCTGGCTCTCCTCCTCTCTCTGGTAGGCAGCATCCTTACATGTGGTGTTCAGAGAGACAGGCAATGAAAGACCCACAAAGTGAAGGCTGCTTTGGAAACATAGGGAGCTATAGTCATTTAGAGTCCACTTCTGCAGTAGTGAAATAAAACGGTCAGTTGTCAGGTAAAATAATCTGGATTGTGGAGATTAAGATAAATGACTCTTGCAAAGATGGTGACTTCTATTTTCTCTTAAGTGGCTCAGCCTTGAACCCCTTGCTGCTGATTAGACATAAAATAGGTGGCATGACTCTACTGGAAAAATAAAAATAACCAATAATGGGATTAACTGTTGTGTTTAAATTGACTTTTATTTAATCTACAAATAAAGAGGGGAGCTGATACACTCTGTCTGAAGCAGAAGAGGGCACAGCTGGCAAAGCCAATGATAAATCACGCTCACTGAGTAAAAGCAGTGGTAACACGCCAAAGATAGAAGATGCTGAGAAAAAGATGAGCTGATCCACTGCCGAACCTGGCACCGCTGCATTTGATCTGGGCACTGACACTGTCTTGCTTGGTTCATGTCTCTACTGCATGAAATTCATGGTTGCATGGACACACTATGTCTATGTCAGCACAAACCTGTGCTGCTGCTGCCTCTTCTGTCACCTCCAGCTGCTGTTCTCACTGCCTCCTGTGTGCTGGCACTGGCACAGCTTGGCTTTGTGATGATTTTTTTTTTTCTGGGTAGATCTTCAGCTGCATCAGTTTCTACCCTGAGGAGCCAGTGAGACCTCCCTTAGGGCAGCCATGTAGATCTTATGCCAGATGGAATTAGTATTATAATCAGAGCTGCAGAGCTGAGAGTTAAACTCACCTGAGCAATTTTTTACTTGACTGGATATTTTTGCAAGATATTGCAAAGATAGCAAGATATTTGACATACACAAGGATAGTGTCACTTGCCAGAGACCCAGCGCAGCTCTTGCTGGCTTTGGAGATGGATGAACAACACCTTTACTTCAAAAAGTTATGTAAATTTCCCCATGCACTACCAGTTCTTAAAACAAAATGTCAAATTGTGGTGCAATATTATACTACACATATTTACTTAAGGATATTTACAGGGAAATTCTATGTTTACCTAGATAGAAAGTACATCTTACCTGCATATATAACAATTCCTATTGCAGCCTCAGTATTTCTAATTGTACAACCACGAAGCAAGAGGCTTTCAATGTTAAAACCAATCTGTTCATGATTTGGCTGCTCCCTAGAAGAAAGAAAATAAAATAAAGCAATGCCTTTTTCTGTTCTAATATAGTATTAAACAAAATTTTTGTGTGCATGTCTGTTTCAAGTTGAAATCACAAACTGTGAAGGTCCTATTTTGCTTGTATTTCACTCATCTTCAATAAAGACTCCAGTAAGAAGTTACAGAGAAGTCCAAGTATCTCTTTTAAAGACCGCTTGCATGGTGTGTGTATCATGATGTCAATATGAAGCAAGTTTGGCTTTCACTTGGTACCTTATCTGGCAGATTCAGTATCTCATAAATGAAGCCAAGCTACATCATGCGACTTCATTCAGATGAAATTCTTCTAGAAAGCTGAGCAGGGTTTGCCTGCTGGTAGAGGTTCAGATGAATACATTTGCACCCTGCAAGAGCCTCTGTCTCTCTGTCAGCCACCAAAGGGCTTCTCATCTTTGTGAACCTCAGTTTGCTTGAACAGTCTCTAGGCTGAGGCTCTCTTCCTCACTCTCACATTGGATGGAAGACTTTTCATCCTGGCTGAAGATGTCCTGTCACACACCAGATCCTTCTGCTAGCAGAACAGACCCATGAAAACTTAATGGAAATTATAAGGTCAGTGCTCCATCAGGCAGGCAATTTGTTACTTACCTCTGAAAATGAAAGCATAAAACTACTTTTGCTCACAGTTTTTATTATATACTCTGGTAGGCTCCTCCTGAGATCTTTACCAAAACAGATTTTTCACTTCAGTCACTCCATCTGGTTTTGTTATGTCAGTATCAGCATAAGAAAAGATTTTTTTCTAGAATACCTTTTCTAGAATATCTCTTGCTACTTTCTATTTGATATTTGGCATTGCATTTAGCAGTAAACTGCAGCATCACTTAAACGGAGGGCAAGGTTAGGTGCTATCTCAGGGTTAAGTACAGTCTTATGTCTGTGTGCAGCTGCATGCGACTACATGACATCAAACTAGACAGGTAAAAAGGTTTAGGTGCCAACAACCTACAGCTGGTAGAATTGTAAAAAGTAATGCCAGAACCTGTTTTTCTGGGAATCTAGCTTCAGCCTTGGTGAGCTCATTTAAAAGAAGCCTTCTTGCATCCCCTTGAGCAGAATTTGCTGTAGTCAAGCATGTCAGATGGATGTCACTAAGTTTTTCTTATCATTTTTAGCAGAGAGAGTACTGCTACCGGTTTATAGCAAGGCAACAGAGCCTCAATAATTTATTAAGGGTTCTTGGAGAAAAGTGTAATCTGCTCCAAGTAATTTGTGTTTACAAAATAGCTCAAAGACCAAAGACAGAAACTCCACTAACTGTTAGTAAATAATTTGCACTGGCAGATTCTTTCATCTACCCCTGAAGCAGGGAGAGAAAGGCAGCTAATTCCATATTCCACCAAGCAGTTGAGATAATAGGCATTTCCAAAAGAGAATTCTGTTACAGACTTTCAATTGAGATATGAAGATTTTGAAGCCAGTCCTGGGTCCTGGGTGTGTATTTGTGTGTGTTTTCTTGTGACATATCACTTACATTTCTATAATCTCAGTGCTCTTGTGCCATATTACAGCAGGCTAATCAGAAGGATTGCTTCAATTTAGATTATACCCAGTGGTCCTCAAAGCCAGCAACTACAGCCAGAGATCAATACAAGCTTGACCTCTTTTTCCCTTTCAAGATATCACAGTAGAGGGGTGTCCTGGTTTCAGCTGGGTTAGAGTTACTTTTCTTCCTAGTAGCTGGCATAGTGCTGTGTTTTGGATTTAGTAGGAGAAGAATGCTGATAACACACTGATGGTTTAGTTGTTGCTAAGTAGTGCTTAGGCTAGTCAAGGACTTTCTTTTTCAGCTTCCCATGCTCTGCCAGGTGCACAAGAAACTGGGAGGGGGCACAGCCCAAGATAGTTGATCCAAATTGACCAAAGGGCTATTCCATACCATATGACGTCATGCTCAGTATATAAACCGAGGGGAGTTAGCCGGGGGGCAGCGATCGCTGCTCGGGGACTGGCTGGGTGTCGGTCGGCGGGTGGTGAGCGGTTGCATCACTTGTTTTCTTTTCCCTGGGTTTTGTTTGTCTCTCTCGTTCTCCTTTTCATTACAATTATTATCATTATCATTATTATTATTATTACTATTATTATTATTATTTTATTTCAATTATTAAACTGTTCTTATCTCAACCCGTGGGTTTTCTTACTCTTGCCCTTCCGATTCTCTCCCCCATCCCACCGGGGAGGGGGAGGGTGAGCGAGCGGCTGCGTGGTGCTTAGTTGCCGACTGGGGCTAAACCACGAGAAGGGGAAATGGCGTTGCTATTAGAGGCATCATTCTTACAGGGCATAAATTCTCAAGACCAGATTAAGCACAGTCAGTGCTAATGGGCGAGAACCCTCTGGTTTACGCATGTCAGAGGATCTGGCCATTTGCAGCTACTCCAGGTGCAACATTCTCACTACATTCTTGCAGAGACATGAACTCCTAGTTTAGCTACTAGTAAACTTAACAAAGGCAGAGCACAGAGAGAGGTGCTGGCACATTCATACAGCTAAGTTATTTGCATAACGTGGGGCATGCATTTGGTCTGGGGCAGCAGGTATTTTGGACAATTCTCTGGTGTGGTGTGGGAATCAGCATGGGCCAATGACTGCTCTGAAGAGGGCCTTGGGAAACAGCTGCTCTGTATTGGAGGGTAAGAGAATTTTAGGACATGAGCCATGCCATACAAATTTGCCTTATAGCCAGAGAAAGGGCTTAAATCTGCTGAATTTGCTAGTATAGATTTCCCTGTTATGCCTGTGCCAGAATTATTAAATGAAGAAAGAACATAAAGAACAGAGGAGGAGGCTTTTTCCCTCACATACATAGGTTTACACTAAAAAAAAAAAAAAGCACTTTTTTATACTACTCTAACACACGGGTTCAGTAGGATTTTTCTTGCTTGCTTGTTTTTTCTAGCTGTAAGAAGAAAATCACATTTTCTTGTATAGATCCTTGATGCCTTTTCACTGTGGCCGTAAGTATGAAGAAACTAAAGCCATGCAGCTGAATAACTTTTAACATTAGGAAGGATTTAGATTTAAAATCTAGCCTAGCCTAACCTTCTGGTCAAATGTAAATGAGCTTATGTCTGAATTCTGAAAAGAGCTGAAGCCTTGTGAGAACAGTTTGTATGAAACAACTGCAAATTCATTGTCAAGCCTTGGTCCTGCCTTGCCTCAAAGCACAGATTCCAGTCTACATTTTATATTGACTTCTGAATTCAGGAATAGAAAATAGTGACATCCATCAAGATCTGCAAAATACGTTCCTTACATCCAGTTCCTCCAAGAGAAATATTAAAGTTCAGATATAAAATGCATTTATGGATAACAAATACTTACATGTACCCTTTGAATTTATTGAGATCATTGTTAGGCATTTCACAGATGATGGTGTTTTGGAAAAATTCGGGTTCAAAGAAAGTATTCTGCAAGAGGAAACACATTGAGAGTAAGTGTCAAGTCCAATGAGTACTTGAAATGCTAAACTCTAAGAGCAGCTAAATATAGGCCACCAGGATAGTTGTGGGATGGAGCACTTGCCCTACAAGGAGAGGCAGAGGGAGTTTAGCTTGTTCAGCCTGAAGCAAAGCTCCAGAGGGCTGGGTAAAGATCTGAGATTTTCCTCTCTTGGATTAACAATTGGTTAAATTAAATGAAGAAAATGCTGTGTATTGGACAAGACATCACAGATGCCAATTAGTGAAAGCGTGTATTCATTTAAAGTGAATGTAACAAATAGCTCAAATTATTTATGAAACAAAATGAGCCTTCAACCAAAAGCAAGCTCAAATGAAAATAATTTCAGGATTTATGAGGATTTTGAAATATGTTAGAAGAGTTACGTTACTGGCCAGGATGGTTTAATCATAAAATAAGAGCCCACACATTTGAATAAATGTATCACATTCAAATAAGACTAAAAGCAAGACTAATAGCAAAAAAACCCCAAAAAAACCCCAAACCCCAAAATGAACAAGCAAACAAACCAACCAAACCAAAAGAGGGAAGGCAGTAGAATAAGTCCAAACCACTGGGACAGACAAAACAAGACAGAGCTTTTCAGGCTAAGTGCTCACTCAAGAATAGCTTGGAGCTGAACTAAGACACACAAGTTTGCCTGATTTCCCCTGTGTTCAAGAAAACAAGCTTGGGTTTTGGACTGCATGAAGCAGACCAGAAAGCAGACAGCATAAGAGGTAATTGACTGCCGTAAGTGGTGTCTTTTTCTTAACTGAAAAAATACACAAGACTTTGATTTTAGGTTAAGAAAATGTAATAAAAATGGGATATGAGAAATGTAAAAGAGAATCATTATTGCTGTGCCATAAAATCTTTAAAAGAACCGAAACACACTTTAACCCAAACTCCTAATGGGAGGCATTAGGAAAGCTGGAAATCAAGTCTGCTGCTGGGCCTCCCTACCTTTTTCTACAGCAAGAGAGACTTCCAGAGATTAGACTCTTTCAGAAACTGCAAATCCTGGGAATCCTTCATTGGAATTCACAAAAGCTTTGCCAGACTGCAAGAGGAATTCCTTACCCTGCCAGCCCTCAAGTCTCAATTTTTTCTTCACTGTGCTTTAATTCTTCCATTATTTTCTCTCTCCTGTTCTTTTTTTTCCTGAGCAGTACATATGTTCTTTTTTTGTAAAATATATATATAATATCTAAGTACAAACAAGTAGAGAATCTGATCTAAAAAAAAAATTTGGAAGAAATATAAAAGCTTGATGAATATAAGGGTATTTTTTATACCTTCTGACCCATGTGGCTGAATATTTTTAGAATCTCTTTTAAAAGATATCGTTCACCTCTGCTGAATCTTGTTTAACTCACTAAACTCAACAGGAAAATCAGTACATATCTGGTTGTGCTAGAAATATTTGTACAACAGGAGAACAGGAAGATGCAAAAGGCACCCGGAGGGCTCATTACTAATGAAGAAACCTAATAGGCTTCTAGCTAGAAAGGGGTAGAGAAGGATGATTTCTCGAAATTTTTTTCTTTGGATGACAAGAATTTTACATTTGAAAATTCAAGTTAGAAAATGGCATAAAAGGAAAAAAACCCAATCCTTCCTCTCAGTCTTTTATAAGTAGGTGATTTCAACATTCCTAAGCATATCCTAAAACAAAGAACCAACCCCAGTTCACACGTATTTCCTCCCTCCTGAAAGAGTCACACTTTATAGATACAATTAAATCTGAGTAAGTTTTATGCAGCACATAAATCACAGGACTAAACAAAGCTCAAAGAACAAGGAAGAAGTTGGCACACTAAACCCTGTACATACGGTATTTAACGCACCGTTTTTTTTAGCCAATGTACTGTTTACGCTAATATGTTAAAATAACAGGGGAGCATAGTTCACTCTTTAAGCTCTGACCTTCCTGAGCACTGGCTATCACCATGGTCAGAACTGCATTCCACTCTGCCAACGTAACAAGATTTCGTAAGTATAAACACTTCTGGCCATACAGTTCATCTAACCAACAACTCAGTCTAAAGGAAATAACCATGAATAGTAAATCTGAAGATAATTCAGCATGCAGGGATTTTCTAATTTAAAGAAAGACTTCCTCATATTATAAATGACAGAGGCAAAAATTTGCATTTTGTATGATAGTAGAGCACCCTGTTTTCCTCTAAAAGCGAAAGTACAAAACCTAATGTGTAAACTATGACTACATGACCCAAATGCAGCATTTTTATTTTTCCTGTTTAAGTAGCCAGTTTATTGTTTTTTTGCTAAATCTCTGCATACTAAAAATTTTCAGTGTTTCTCAGGAAAAAACCCCTCTCCCTAATCATCATTGGAAAGCACTGGAAAAGGTATGCTTTATACTATGGTATCCACAACCTGAGAAAGCCCTTAATTGTGCTTGCAAAGTGATTTCCACTTGAACAAAGAACAAGTAACGCTGGAGTACCGTACCTGACCACAACTAGCCATGGAAATGGTGTACTTTTATTTAATAAATCTGGTTGCTCACTGGCAGCTGTGTCCCACCCACCAATAACCTCAAAAGTTCTTCCTAATGACACTGCTACTAATAGCTAAATAAATGAAAGTAATTCCTAGAATAACCCGCCAGGTTTTTGGATTTCCTGTCTGCTGGAGTGATTCCAATGGAACAAAATATTCCTCTTCACATGCTACAACTCCTTAAACTTGTTCTGTGTTATTTGAAAAACTGCCCTGCTATGTTTGAAAAGATATTTAAAAATGCATTGTGGTTTAACCCCAGCTGGCAACTAAGCACCGCACAGATGCTCACTCACTCCCCCCTCTGCTGGGATGGGGGAGAGAAAAGGAAGGGTAAAAATGAGAAAACTCGTGGGTTGAAATAAAGACAGTTTAATAGGTAAAGCAAAAGCCGTGCACGCAAGCAAAGCAAGACAAGGAATTCATTCACTACTTCCCATTGTCAGGCAGGTGGTCAGCCATCTCCAGGAAAGCAGGGCTCCATCACGCCTAATGGTTACTTGGGATGACAAAACGTCATCGCTCCAAACGTCCCGTCCTTCCTCCTTCTTCCCCCAGCTTTATATGCTGAGCATGACATCATATGGTATGGGATATCTCTTTGGTCAGCTGCGGTCAGCTGTCCCAGCTGTGCCCCCTCCCAGCTTCTTGTGAACCCCCAGCCTAGTCATTGGTGGGGTGAGAAGCAGAAAAGGCCTTGACTCTGTGTAAGCACTGCTCAGCAGTAACAAAAACATCCCTGAATTATCACCACTGTTTCCAGCACAAGTCCAATATATAGCTTCATACTAGCTACTATGAAGAAGATTAACTCTATCCCAGCCAAAACCAGCACAAAATGTAACAAGTACAACTCTCCCTAAGTCATATTTTCTTGTTTGCTTCAGGTCTATCAAACATGAGTCAAGAGCACATACCAGTAAAGTGTTTGCAAAAAGGAAATGACAAGGCCTATGGGAAAAAAATGGTGATTTTAAGCATTCAAACTGAATCTCTGCTAACAATCAAACTGATGTCAAACATATTAGTTTTACTTAAGTTTTTGGATTTTAATTTACCTTGAGTTGCTATTCAGTTGCTTATTATACCCCTAGAAAAGATTCCATTATTTCATTACAACTTAGTGTGCCTTAGAACAATTCCTAGTTGAACTGCCATATGTGTACCTGCCTAGCAAATGAGTCAATGGCACATCAGCTGCAACAGGGAAGCAGAATCCATAAGGAAGCCCACAGCCAGTTTGGAAGGGGAGCCATGAGCTGTCTTTCAATTTCCATGCAGAAATAATTCACTCAGTAGTAGTGGCTTTGCTTTGGGATGCGTTGTGTGCCATGACAACCTGTGGGGTAGGGGTGGCTTATATGTAGGAAAGACTTGCTGCGGTCCTGAACAGTGGTACTGTGTGTTGTTGCTTAAGCATCTGCTGATGCAATTTGCTGCTAACAACTACTGTCTGAGATAATTTGCTTTTATATACATCCATCCCTGTGCCAGAATAACAAAAATCTTTTGGGACAAACTGCTGCTTTCTGTACAGGGTGCTAGCTCCAACAGCAAAATGCTTTCATAGCTGTATCAGCACAACCAGCCTGTCAGAGCTGGTGCACTTCATGGCTGGAGCTGGCGTACAAATGGGTGCAGACTAACCCTGCGCTGCATGGGCTGCATTTTCAGCAGACTTACCTGGCTGGAGAACCCCATCACGACTTGTCGTTGTTTAAGGTTGGTCTCCCCGTCAAGGTTGGCAGTTTCCAAGTGGCAGATCCCGTTCTGATCAGAGGAGTACAGCAGTAGGATATCGGCTGGGATGGTCTCGTTGCACTGCAGCTGCACGAAATCCCCCACTTGGACATCTTGCCAGCATTTCTCAACATAAGAATGTTCTTCCCTGTTACATTGAAAACATCTCATGGGTGACTAGGAAGGTGGGCCCCCTGGTTAGCGGGGCTTCAAAAAAATAAAACGGGGGGTGGCACATTGCTGTATTTTTTTCAAAAAGACAGCACAACAGCTAGAAATTAATGATTTAGACACTTTCTTAGTATCATTTCACCATATATCATGTTCAAATAAAATCTTTACATGGACTAAAAAGAGACTACAACAAAAGTTCTTTTTCATTCTAGCATTAACCCTATAATCTCCACAGCAAAAGATAGAAAGTTGTTCTAACAGAGGTGTTTTAAAGTAGCTGATTCAAGAAATTTAGACGTTTCACCAAAAAATATTCATTGTTTTTGCCTATGTGACTATTTCTCAGATACTTTCCAACAACAACATATAGATCCTGAAACAAAATGCTATCTCAGCTACACTTGTTTCAGGTCTCTCCAGTTTGTAACTCTCAAAAGGTAATTACAAATCCTGAGCTTAGCCCACAGAAACAACTTCAAGAGGTAGAACAGCAGGTAGATGACTCCTTAATATTAAGCAGAAAAATGCATCTTGAGCACAAGTTTAATGGAAAAGTTAAGATAAGAAACAAAGAGGTTCTAAATTATAAAAAAAAAAAAGGAAAAAGAGCCTTGGGGTTAAAGGAAAAGGAATCACTACTTCATCAACAAACCGGTGCTCAATGGTTCAGGAAATAGCAAACTTTTTTTTGACATTACCTTTTCAATAATTGATCCTTCAACTGCTCTTAATCATCTAAGCAAACTGAAAACTGCACAATAAGTTTTAAAATTAGTTAATGGGAAAATTGCATGGGCAACAATGGCCCAGTTCCTCTAACTCTTTAAGAGGAAATTATTTTTTCAAAGTGAATAATCGAAGCATCTTATGTCTTGCTCTGTAAGAGGGAAAATGCTCATGATACTTTACCAGACAGACAGTAAAAGGCTTTTTGTAATGACTCAGAGTGTCATTTTTGCTTAAGTTTTTAATCACCCTCATCTATTGCCTGAAGAATACTGTCTTTCAATTAAGTGTTTGTATCATGAGAAGGGGAGCAGTGATATAGCAGATAAAGTGTTTTGCTACAGTTCAAAGCACACATCCAAGCATCGCTTCAGAGTCAGGCCAAAGGCTACTCCCTGCTAACCTACTTTCCTGTCCTTCTGTAAAGGAAAGCCAGCCATAACACTGTCAGGCAAGCCCTTGCACTTGGCTGATATCCTTATCTGTAAAACAACATGAAATAACGGCTTCCTGCAAAGCTTCTGTAAGTAGTTAAATTCTGTGCATTTCCCAGTAGTGTCCACTTTTTATTAAAAAAAAAGAACCCCCAGCCCCCTGCCCCCAATCTAGCTATTTAAATCCCTTTAATGCTAGATGTGAGGTGCTTACTAAATAATGGTATTGTAGAAATAATTTTTTCTTCTTGCATTAATTTTTCATTCCTGAATTTTTCATTCTTCTTTCTTCTTTTGTCTGACTCTACTTATCTGCGTGTCCTTTTTCCTTCTGCACAACAGACATGAAAGACCCCACTGAAGAACAGAGGTTTGTTGTAATTTAATTTGATGTTGCTGCATATTTTAAAAAACTTCCAGATCATTTTCTATTTGAAAAGTATTTAAGCAGGTGCATGTTGAGTATTGATAGCTCTACAAAGTAGATACTAATGTTAATACAGCAAATCAACTAAGTAACTGTGAATCCTTCCCGTGTCAAACACTTTCTGGGTAGAACTTCTTAATTTGTTTGTTTAAAGCATAAAAATGGGAGTACAGAAGCAATTTAGAGCAAGCAGATAGCTTGTCTTGCTATCCTGGACATTTGGATGCTGTGGATAGTTTGCATATAATGTTTGCTATGACTTCTGCAGGGCAATCCTACCTCTCTGTACGTCAACTCTTGCACAATTCTGAATTTTATGGAACACACTTCTGAATTTTTCTGCTCACAAAATGCTATAGAAGGGCCTTGCCCAGCTGGCTGTCTTCCACATCAGCCTAAAGAAACCAGGTTAGCAAATAATCCACAGAAATCACAGTTTTGTAATATTTTTTCAATAATTCCCTATACATTACACATAAAGCCTCAGGTTCTGCCCATTCACTAATTACAGAGGAGATGGTGAGTCAGAAAAGCCAAATGACCTCTTTCAGATCAGAGGAAAAGTCTTACTTAGCACAGGGACTAGAGTTCAGGGATCGCTAGAATCCCAAATCTGTGTTCAGGTGAACAAACTGTCCCTCTCTCGCAACAAGCGTTGAATTTGGTAAAGAAACACATTTTCTTTTCCTGAAAGAACTATTCAGCTGGAGCTGTGAGATTAACACTTTCCTACAGTACAAAGGTTTTCTACAACTTTGTAGAGAATTACCAATGGATGAAAGGAACAAAAGTACTTCACAGGGAACCTGGTGTACCCCACAGCAGCACTGGCCCAGTTGCAATTTTTCAAATGAAGCAGTTTCCTTTTAGCAGTTCCTGTAACTGGGAACACTGCCCATTTTCTGTTCAGTGATTAAAGTTCACAGCACAAGCTCTGGTTGCTAAATAAACAGAGGAGCTTCATGAATCTAAGATGGTCTGACAAGAAACATAAAAAGGGCAAACACGTTTATCCAATAAACTAAGCAAGATGTGGTGATTTTCAATAGGTGGAAACCTGGAAATCTGATTCTTATAGCACATGGCATCAGGGCTGTGACATGCCAAAGACATGATCTAAGATAAAGTTTCTCAGTACCTTCTTTCCTTTACCAGTTAATTTATCAACAGCACACTTAAACAGTGTTCCCTTGCTGTCCTGGGATAATGGGTAGCATGATAACGCCCATCAGAGGATAATGCAGACAAAAAGAGTTAGCCTTGAACAGTCGAAGTCAAATCTGTTAGAATTTGTTATTGGACACATCATATCCGACCAGAAGGCCTGAACTAAATAGATTTTATGAAGTCATACCTGGGAAGAAAAGATCATAAAAAAATCCTGCTGTGGCTGGAGGTTGTGGGCGAACATGAATAAATTATTGACTTTCTGTCAACAATTTCATTTCACATTCTTGGATTCAATAAAGATAAATTTCAAACAAAAACTGGGTCAAAATGGATGGTGAATGGCAGCAAATAAAAAATATTGTTCTGCTCCCTAGAGGAGATGAAATAAAAGTAATTTTTCATGTGCACTCCACAGCATGTCTATGAGTCCCAGATTGTCCTAGAGAAAGATCTTCAGAAATCTTTATCACCCAGAAGTATCTTATCAACCAGTTAGTACAGTGAGTCTTATTTCCTTGATTACTGCAAGCTCCATCTCAGGATCTTTTGCAGTTTGAAGTAAAGACATTGTTTGCTCTACTTTTCATCCCCTAAATTGCCACTGGGTTGTAACACTTAGAAAAAAAAAATATCAGTGTCACGAATAGACAAAACCAAATGTTTGTACTTTATCATATGTAAATTTGCTAGAAGGTTATATTTGAAAATGGCCCCCCTCAAGCACCACCTACTTCATAAAAAATGCTCACGTTCTGAGATTCTCGGTTCTACACAGACAACAGGCAGAATCACACAGCTACTTNTGGCGTTCCAAATTCCTTAATGCTAGCAACAGATCCTATCTTTTTATGTGCGAAAACTGTCTATGGCATCTTAACAAGGAAGTTATTCTCTCAACGATAAAAGACATCTATAATCAACTTCTGTAATAATTTCAAGTTTATGTGGACTTTAAGTAAGTATCAGAACTTTATAAATGTATTATATGTCCATATACAAGGTTTTGGATTTCTTTTAACTTGCCTTTCTTAATCTCTGTCTCGATTTTATAATGACCTGTACAAAATGAAGAGANCCAGTTAGTACAGTGAGTCTTATTTCCTTGATTACTGCAAGCTCCATCTCAGGATCTTTTGCAGTTTGAAGTAAAGACATTGTTTGCTCTACTTTTCATCCCCTAAAGTGCCACTGGGTTGTAACACTTAGAAAAAAAAAATATCAGTGTCACGAATAGACAAAACCAAATGTTTGTACTTTATCATATGTAAATTTGCTAGAAGGTTATATTTGAAAATGGCCCCCCTCAAGCACCACCTACTTCATAAAAAATGCTCACGTTCTGAGATTCTCGGTTCTACACAGACAACAGGCAGAATCACACAGCTACTTACCCTTTACAGTCTATTTTTGCAAATAGAAATCCCACACATATTTATGCTATCAAAGATTATACCAGCTTTTATATGGAAAAACTTCCCAAAATGTTTTCAAAGATCACTTTATGGCCATGACCTCAGGATTAGGAGATACTGCCCATAAAGCTTTGAAAAACTGACAACAAAGGAGCAGATTTAGGACTTGAGGAAGGCACTAGACTGGAAAGGAACTGATTCTGAAACCTGTCCATAGGTGAGAGTACAGCACAACTTGGCTGATAGTATTTGTGAGCTAGAGCTATTATCTGAGCATGGGAAGGTACTGTATTGTCTGTGCCAATTCATCACTGGCTTCTGTCACGTTACTATTACAGTAGCTGGGAAAATTTTTTTTGTGATGTGGACATCAGCCCAGCAGCTTCAATGAATGATGTCATTTAGCGGCTGCCGGTCCTGTAACAAGCCCTCATTAGCAAGCAGCTATAGCCTTTCCCCATAGCCTCAAACTCTGTCAGTATTTGAATACTACTTTAAGACAGCAGTGAGCATCTTTTAAAGATAATGGNAGAAATTTTTTTTTTTTTTTAATACTGCCTTGAACAAAATGCTATTGCTATGATTCTGCCTGGCACCAGCTGGAATGAACAGGTAACTCCAAGATCAGTTACCTAAAGACTGCTAATCATTAGTATTAGTTTCTAAGGACTCGCATTAACTCATCAAGTTTCTGGAAGCCATAGCCTAGATCATCTTTTTGCTACAGCCATCCCCATCCATGACCATGTAGCTCTTGAGGTCACATGGTAGAAAGCTGCTTCTCTCCAGGTTTTAATGGTGTTTTGAAAATTCAGACAGTGAGGATGGAACCTAAGGCCATGAGGTCATGATTCTGCAGGTCTCTGAGCCAAAACCATAGGTTCTCATTTATTTGCCCTTTGGCTTTATTTGTTATCTTCTGCTGCTGTCTGCTAAACCATTGCACCTTTTCTGTGAAGCAGCTTTAAATGCCTTGGCAGGTAATAGATCTTGAAGAAAGCTCTGATAAAGCAATACCCAAGCTGGTGGTAGCATT
>VYZW01059617.1:2433-21449 GCA_013401315.1 Balaeniceps rex | reverse complement strand
TAAATGAAAGCATTGGCAACAAATCTCTTTTTGCTTAATCTGCCCTTGGCAGGATGGTATTTTCCTCTCATTCTGCTTTCTACTCTACAAACTTTCAGGTTCACCCTGGGTTGAATGAGCTGCATATGATGTTTCCTGGGTCCAGAGAAAGGTTGCTTCTTTTCTTCCACCTCTGAGATTTGAGAGTAAGTCAATTCCTGTTTTCAAGCATGCTCCCCTACCCTTCTCTGCTATCTTCCAGATGCCACAGACCTCTGTTGGTCATTGTGTCCCTGGCCAACCCCAGTTGCTCTCCCAGACATGGGGAGCATCCAGGGGAAGCGCAATCTCTCCTCCCTTCAGAAGGTCCAGCTGATGACAGCATATGAAGGAGGTTGAAACAGAAAGGCAGCCTTCACCTTCACTATGCAGCTACCCCAATTTTAAGAAAATACAAGCTANTCATAGCACATAATAATCCTGCAGTTATTGTAACTTATTCATATTGCTACTTTTATAAGAAATAATTCATGTTTCAACTGATCAAAGTTCATGCTTTGTGGCTGTCATAGGAATGCACCTTCAGCTATGCAAGAACTGGAGATCTTCAGGAGATCTTCAGCCTCCAGCTGATGAAACTCATGCACCATTGAGAGGAGGCACCACTGCGGTGAGGAAGCCTTGGTATTGCTATGCCCAAGAAAATTGATTGCAGTTTTGCCTGAGGGAATGCGGTGGGACTTCAAGTGGGCCACAGGCTTTAGACTCTCTTTTTTTTGGTGTGTAGAATGAACCCACTAAAGCCTCCAGCAGGCTCCTAGTCTTTAAAGTTATGCTTTGTTAGAAAACAAAACTAATAAAGCAGAAAAAAAAGGCTCTTTAACAAGTAAAAACTCAGTGCTGCTGAACAGGACTTTAAATGAAAGCATTGGCAACAAATCTCTTTTTGCTTAATCTGCCCTTGGCAGGATGGTATTTTCCTCTCATTCTGCTTTCTACTCTACAAACTTTCAGGTTCACCCTGGGTTGAATGAGCTGCATATGATGTTTCCTGGGTCCAGAGAAAGGTTGCTTCTTTTCTTCCACCTCTGAGATTTGAGAGTAAGTCAATTCCTGTTTTCAAGCATGCTCCCCTACCCTTCTCTGCTATCTTCCAGATGCCACAGACCTCTGTTGGTCATTGTGTCCCTGGCCAACCCCAGTTGCTCTCCCAGACATGGGGAGCATCCAGGGGAAGCGCAATCTCTCCTCCCTTCAGAAGGTCCAGCTGATGACAGCATATGAAGGAGGTTGAAACAGAAAGGCAGCCTTCACCTTCACTATGCAGCTACCCCAATTTTAAGAAAATACAAGCTATTAAAGTATACTATATATACGGTAACATGTAGACAAGCAGATCTCCATTGCTGTCATAGAGATTTCCTAAATAATGAATCCAACATTTGCCTCATAAATTACAACACTGAATTACGAAAATTCAATCAACTGAAATACTTTAATTCTCTTTCAAACCAGTGAGTCTAGCTTAAGCCATTTCCAGCTTTTCAGCTGTTGGCAGTTCTGACTTCGTGCAACACAGAGATGAGTTCTTTGTTTTTTCCTTATTTCCACATCACTGCTCTAGGACTAACCCAGAGTTAGTGCTGATGCAGAAATCTTTAAATGTTCTAAACCCTTACACTTAGCAGATGAAGAGTCACAGCGAAGGTCAGCCTGACTTTTTTGTATCACACATCAGTGGACCTACAGAGGAAGAGGACATTGATGCTTGTAAGAACTACCTGAAAACCACAGGGCCTGAAACCATCACAGAGGAACTTTCTATTGAAAGAGTAATCAGGATATCTCATTTAGGATGCCTGTTGACTTACTTAGCTCCACAGGATGATTCAAAGCGTATAAACTAAGCTTCTCTGAGTCACTGTCTCAGATATCCGAGTTTAGGTGCTTAAAATTAAGCAATGTGAATAGTTCAAATAATGTTAATGTTTTTACGGCTGCCACCACCTGATGTATGTACATTCAGCCAAGTGTGTTGCTGTGCCATCTTGAACTGTGCACAGTCCTTGCATTTTTATCTGAGTGTCTACAGAGACATTGAGAAAAATTTAGGTTAAATCTTCCAGAAGTGTGAAATTGATGTAAAAACCTGTCTGGATGCTATGGAGTATTTACAGACCATTACAGCTTAATCCTAGGGGTTTATCAGATTCAGGCCATACATTAATTACATATCAAGTAGTTCCTTGAACATTATAGAACTTCAAGAAAATTAAATAATAGTTTTTAGCAACTGTTGGGTTGACATTCACTTACAGGTTTGCATATGACATTCAGTGCCAGCCCCTGTTGTTAGTAAATTAATGACAAACTGGAGACAGTTCAGAGAAAAGTAATCAAAGTAGGGTTGGAAGGACTGAATGACAAGAAAGATGAAAAGAGTACTCTATATACAGATCTTGACTAAAAGATGTCTTGGTGTAGCAAAATGAACATGATAAAAATCACAGATATTCGAAGATTACAATTAAATGTTGTGAATGAAGAATAACTAATGAGGGTTGCATGAAACCAGGTGAATTGAGGAATCTGAATGCAATGAAAGAGGGATAATAAAGCATAATATCATAGAAAATACTTTGATAATCACATTTTGTAGTAATGGAAGCCCCATTTCTTGAAAAATTTAAAAGCAGGCAAAGTATATTTTAAAGAATACTAGGAGAAAGGAGGCATCCAAGCATAGGTCTGTACCATCTACAACTGAATTTTTTGTTCTCTTCTTTTGGTCTTGTGTGATTTGTTCTGACAGCACAATAGGTTGTATACAATTATTATGATTCCAAAAGTTTTGGTTCAGAGATGAAAATCTCCACAATCAAACACCAGATCTAAGTTATTGCATCTCCTCAAGACACTTCAATGCCTATTAACTGTCCCCCATTTTATCAATTAAACACTCTTTAAATACACTACTTGAAGTGCCCTTTTCTTCATTTGACTAGCAGACTAGATTACCCATTCCAGCTGATCTCTGTGAAAAGAAAATTAGAAGAAATGTGTTTACGGGGCAGCCTATTTAAATTCCATTTCCCTTGCTCTGTGCTGAAAGAAGGCAAGTTACTGCATTTCCCCCAGTCTTCAAGAGAGTTTTGAAGAACATTCAGCACTTGGAAAAGATTATTCTGCCTTCGTATTTCTTTTGGAACAGGAACCAGAGTTCTTGTTATTGAAATCTGACATAAAGACAATATACTCTCCAAGATTAACTCTCAAAATCTAAGCTATTTTTCGTCTTAGGATGGAAGATCAGTTGCTGTATTAAAAAGAATTCTTTGCTGCCACACGATTAACAAAAACTGCACTGTCTTGAAAAAGACTTTCACCTATGTTAAAAAATTACCTACAGCAGATGATTCATAAGGAAGAAAATTAGAAGACATCATGCTCTTCCATGACTTTGCAGCTAGCAAGAAGAACAAGAAATGTCAGCTTCCCAAAGCGCTATAGAAGCCTGATTAAAATTATTCATGATATAATAAGCTGTAGCTACTGATCTGATGGCAACTGTAATTACCCATGATTTTTCCAGACAGGACGAATGCTGTAGTCTGAAGCCCTCCTCGTTTTCCTTTCCCTTACATCGCCTTTTTGGGCCATAAAACTTTGGTAAAAGACAAGATTCTAGACAAGATTTATTCATAGATCAAAGTCTTTTTTATGGGATGGGATAACCAATTTTAAGACAGTCCTGTGTCAAGTTTCTGCATAAGAAAGTACTCATGGCTATAACTTGAACCTGGATCTGTATGTGTGTTGTAATTCCATGATGGACATTTTTCTCTTGTACAAAACAAGTTTTATTGTATTCCCCACTTCTCATGTTCCCATGGTAAAAGGCTTTCAGATGTAAATTAACATGGTTGCTTTATGTAAAGAGGAAATAAATAAGATTCCTATCTGGATTAATTCATTAGTGCCTACTGCACCACCTGTTCTCTTTCATACTGGTTTTAACAAGTGTTAACAAATAATTCATTGCCTCATGGATTAACGCAACATTGAAAAGATTAAAAAAATCCAACTAGATTGCAATCTCAAAGGTAGGCAGAAGAGGCAATTTTGCCACCCTACAGCAAGAGCTACAATTATTGACAGTCTTTATGGTGGAAAAGAGAAGAAATCTTAAATGAACAATATGTAGAAACTTGTAAAATGCTGCTTTTTTGGACAAGTTGGCAAGGAGAGCAGTGCGATTTTGTTTCTGACAAGTCATTATCTGTATGTGGGGATAAGTTTAGCCCTCAAACAAGCAAATCCATTGTTTTCCTGTTTAAACAGCAGGATATAAAAATAAAAATCTGACAAATGCATGCAAGAGAAACAAACAGAAATGACAGCACTGTGTGATAAAAGCCAGAGTTCTGCAAGATCTTGCTTGTGAAAATGTACATTTATAATGCACTGTTGATTAATTTGAGGGATGACAAGCAATATTCACAGAGATGGAAAGTTTTCCTCTTCTGACTCCCAGATGTGATATTTTAACAGGGAGAAGTAATTTTCTACTTTGCTGAGAGAACAGTTTTGATACAATAAAACATAATTTTCAAACTTCTGAAAGTCTGAAAAGCAAGAGGTCATGAAACATTTTGAAGAAGTGAGCACAGACACAAGTAGTTAATTCATTTAGAGGTGACTGAACAGAGGCATATATTACTATCTCCCATTTTTAAACTGCATTTTTACAGTTTTATTTTACATACAAGCTAGTAAAAGAAATAAAACTGAAAGCTGTTCTACCGTGTAGAGTATAAAATTAAATATAGTTCAAAGGACTACATATTTAAGAGGTTTCTTGGCATCTAAGAATGCAAACAGGTCCCATGACAGATCTTGTTCTGCGCTACCTTATATTGATAGAATTAAGCCCTCTTGAAAATTCCTTAGAAATCCACATGCTCAGTAGCTATTTAAGCACCTGTTTTCACTGCACTCCACATTTAAGAGGCCAATAGCCACCTCAATACCATGAAACTCAAACTTACCTTCCCAGTCTAAAAATGAGGTTTAAACAAAAAAAGAAATTTCTTTGCCTGTATCAGAACAAATACCAGGTGTTATGTAGTGACTATGAGTTTTCCCTGTTTTACTTAATCACTGTGATTTTCCAGCAGTTGTTTATTAATTTCTTTAAACAAAACCCCTCACCATTGATAAAAGATCTTAAGCAACCTTTTTTTTGTAATAAAAGCTGTACAAAACTCACCTGCTGTAAATGTAGCACCCCATATGATTGATTTCTTTGTCTAATTTATACCGCCGAAAGTCCTCCCAAGCGTCTTTAATGGCTGTAATGGCCATTATAACACAAATTGGGATCACAGAAACTTCTGGTTGGAAAGCATTCACCACTGGCACAAAATTCAGCAGTGCAATGACCACAAAATAAATATTGGCAAAGCGGTGAAACTGCTCATAGATATTTTTAGGGAGGAAAGTCAAGATGGTATATTTTGTGGTCTTAATTTTATTGGAGTCATAGTATCTGTTTGGGTTTTCCTTCCATTTCTTACTTCCAAAGGGCAAATTGGAGACAATCACTCGTTTATTTTCATTTTTCTTCTTTCTTTTCTTTACTTTTCCTCTCTTCTCCAGCTCTTCATTTTGGATTTCAGTGTCTGGAGCACCACATCGGCAGCAGGTTTCCTTGAAAAAATGTTTTTTCCATATCATTCTAGAGAAGCAGCCTGGAACACTTTTCCTTGACATCTTGTTTTCCTCTCAAAAAGTAGCTTCAAGTTGAAAGCCAACAAAATTGGAAGAGTTCAATAATCCAAATAAACTCCCAAGTGGTGGAGAGAAGAGTCAAGATGTAGGAAGCCCAGGGCTGCCTCTCCTTCGACTCCAACCTCCACCTGCCGAGGGACAGGTATCATCCTGACTCAGCTGCACCGGGTCCTAGAGACTGCTGGGGAGGCTGCACCTCATATATGACAAAAGCATCCTGAATGTTCTGTTATTCCTGTTAGCATACGCCTGGAGGCCCCGTTCAGAGCATTTCCCTGGCATCGACTATCTGCTCACATGAAGTGTCTCTGTTTTAACACAGAGCAGCGGCAAGCTAAGAACATGCGCTCAGTTTTCACAGTTCACTCCATGAGTTTCTGAATCACTTTATAAGCCTGGGAGTTGCCAGGAAGTTCAAAGGTAATGGGCAGAGCTCTGCGCTCCGGAAGTCAACAGAAGATTACTATAAGCCTCAGTACAGACAGTATTTCTCTCTTTTACTTCCTCTATCTACTGTTTGTTTTCATGCCCATAATATGGATTATTAAACAAAAAAACAACCCCCATCCTCCCAAACAAAGCAAACCTACGGTTTGGTATTTGCAAGAATTATACACAGACATAGGCAATTGAAGGGCAGTTCACCTCGACTGCCCCTCAGCCTGATCCTTCTCCTCTGATAGATCTTCTGCTTCTGGACATCCAAAGCATCCCTCTCACACAGTAACCCCTTCCAGCCTCTCATTTCTTCTTCCCCATTGGTCCTTGTGCCTCTGACACATAAGTACGTAGCGTAGATGAGGGCTAATTTCCAAGAGAGCTAATGAGATGTGTACAAACCATGGTAATTTTTTCTTTATGGTCTGGGCTTAAGGAGAGGTGAAAAAAGGAAGAGACCTAAACATTTAAACTTCTTTTAAATGAAAACTCCTATCTATTGCACTATGTAGTGACAAGCTAAGTAGTCTCAGGTCAAGTTAGTACTTGGACAAGAAACTGTGATGAAATCGAAATGTTGCAATAAGAATTGCACATGAAAATATTTCTTCCTTCTGAGTCAGTACTGAGCAAACATTGCATCTTATTATGGGTGTTGTACCATCTCCAAAGCGAATCCATGCTGTACTGATCACCTGTGTTTACTGTGAGTCCTATAAATTTTTTTCAGTTCCTGGTTATGCTTCACCTTGAATGCAGTTGATTATTAATTTTTGTATTAATGGTTTTACTGTGAAACATTTGAAAGACATTGCTCCAATTTGTTAAACATCCCCAGTAATCCTTTTCAGACTTGGATACGTTTCAATTTTCCCTCTGGATCCTTCTGCTACCTGGAAAGGATGTTGTGTGTGTTGGCAAGCTAGTTTGGAAGCTTGTATATCAGCACACACTGCTGTGATATGAAAAAAAACTTCAATGATATCAGGATGACTTAAGTGAGATAAATGAGGCATTTTTAAAGGCAGACCAAAACTCTTTTATAACAGCTTTTTCCAAACTTACTGTACTCCAAAGAGTCAGTGATGGAATTACTCAAAATCAGATAAGCAGTTTACACCACATCAAACACAAGGAAAAATAATTGGTTTAGTTTACTTACTTGTCATATACTGTGGTTTTAGAGAAGTTTATCGTCTTATCAAATCGGTATTTTCTATAGTCTTCAATAGCATCCTTAATCATACTGGCAAGCAGCACCACAATCAGAGGCAGCATTGTAATCTCTCTGTGGAAGACTTCCACTTGTGGGAACCAGTTCAGAACCACCAGAAAGAAGAAATAAAGATTACCCAGCCTGAAAAGGTATAAAATAAATTAAATGTAGTCAGAAATTAGAATGTGTCCTTTTCTTAATGAACATCCCCCATTTTTTGTCAAAGGAACAATTTCACACCTCTACCTTCCTCTTCCTTTCCCAGAATGAATTAATCAGTTACTTAACTGATATGCTAATTTTTTTCTTTAGAAGAGCTTGTGAGGTACATTTTCATAATATAGCTACCTCCATTTTTCCACGTATTATCTCTAGGAGCTAAAACTTCTTTAATGATCCCCCACTGCCTCAGTCTTGAAAATAAACACAAAATCAAACAAAAGACCAAACAAACTTAAAAAAAAAAAGCAATGTAACAGAATGGGTGTAAAAACCCACATGCTCAGAATTACGGAAATGGCCCCATCAGGAATCCATGAAGGATTCCACAGGTGGAAGGTCAAATTGTGAATGTGTAAATCTAATATAGAGAATGAAAATTTCAAAGCTAGAGATGGATATACAACTTTCATTTATCTTTATCATAATGATATTTCCCTGGGCATCTTATTGACATGATTCATTATGCTGGGGGGATACATAATTTCAAACCAGCACTTGGAAAGAAACCTGACCTAGCACTTGCATGTGCATGTACACTGTTTTAAGTCGGTAGACAAAGTCACTTGCATGCCATTAAAAATGTACCAAAATTAATCTATGAGCCTCTGAAATCTACAGAATTTCATAGGTGTCTCAACACATCCAATGAATGTCTTTTCATGTTCTTAGAAATTAGAGGCTTATTCAACACAGAAACAGACAGATTTTTAAATGAAAACTTTTTTACATTTTTACATAGAAAACTGTTCCAACTTTCAAATAAGAAAGCTGGCTACAACATCACTTAAGCACACCTAGCGTTTACTTGCTTTAAACCTCCATTTCAGTGTGAATTGAGTGACATTTGGTTACAAATAACCATCACCAAAATTTTAGTAATGTGGCAACTACAAAAGCAGCCCTTCTCCATCACCCTCAAATATGGCTGTTTCAGAGAGAGTTCTCACATCTCATGTATCATGGAATGAGTTTTTTTACCTGTGAAACTGCTCAAAAAGATTTTGTGGTAAAAAAGTGAACCACGTGTATTTTGTGGTCTGTATCCTGTTTCCAGAATAAAATGTAGAAACTTGTTTCCAGTCTTTGCACTGTCTCCCATTGTTGGGAAAGACAATCCTCCATTTGTTTAAGTTGAGTTTTCGTTTGTCTCTGACAGAAAACAGCAGTGGTGTCGATTCTGATAGAGTCTGGGAGGGACGCTGAGTTCCTAGTCGCTGCCAACGGTACAAAGCAGAGTCCACAGACAAAGCCATTCACAGCGGGGATGTCAGGCTGAAAGACAAATGCATGACAAGGACTGAAAACCAATTCCATTCTGGCAGAAAATTCACTTCATCTCTTGCTAGCAGAGGTTTAAAGCAGCAAACAATACTGCCGTTCAGTGCATTACATGTTCAGTCTTTGAGCTCTGCACTTTCTGCAGAGAATGCACAGAATAAAAGATACAACAAAACCTTCAAATGGAAAAATCTATTTCTATCTCTGGGGAAAAAAAATCCCAAATCTATTTTCCGTGTGTTATAACAGCAAACTAACATAGATAAAGCCAATTTAACAGAGGTGAACAATGGCTTTTCTGTCACAAATTCTGTATAATTTTCCTCAGTCATAAACTGCCACCAAATCTATTCAGGCATTTTTCTTCAAATGTCTGACTTTCTTACAATACTTTTTCTATTCACACTTACTTACAAAGGGACAGGTTCAGGTGCTGAATCTTAATATGTCAGATAATAAAGAACTGCAGCATCAGCTTAATCTCATTTACGCTCACGTAACAGTTTTCCAGAGTTTCCATTGAAATCTGGTTTGAATGGAAAGTGCCAGCCAGCACTAAAACAACGGATGTTTTATTTGTTGGAGAGATAAAGGAATTAAATCTCCCAATACTAATCCTATTATCATTGAACACTTGTCTTTTGACTTGTTCACACATCCACAACCGCAATTGCAACCCAGCATGCAGGATGCTCAGGCTCCAGCAGCGCAGGTGTATATGCTATTATGCTCAATCTAAACACAGTAAAATCTCAGTCCAGCAGCAGGAGTCTGAGGACTGGAAGCTGCCTTGCAATGATGAGGCACCAAAGGTGAAAAAGCAAATCAAAAAAAGGCACTGGCCTTGTGCCACTTCAAGGTTCCACTAAACAAAACATGTGAACTGAACCCACCTCCCTTAGACTGTGGGAAATACAGAGAAAAAAATGTATTTAAACTTGGACAATGGTCATTTAGATTAATTAACTGAAGAATTGGTTTAAACTTCATTAAATAGCAGCTGTTTTTGAAGCAGATTGAGAATATCTGTACATGTTTGTACAAGTCTAAATAAACACATTGAACCTTTGAAGTGATTTATTCCCTTACTACCAGTGAGTCCTTTGTTTCTCTCTACTTTTCAGCTTTGTCTTCCAAAAAGCCTACCTTTTACTGTATGCAATATGTGACTTCCTTTGGAAAAAAACTTAATCATATTTAAAAATACGTACATGTTTAAGTCTTGGAAGGGGAAAGATGTACTGTATTGAATTTCACTAACACATTTGAAGTGTGTTGTCTCATCAGCAAACAACAAGTATTTATGCACTATTACTCACTAGCTGCTCAAAAAACTTTAATTCAGAGTTCAGGTTGCTCAGCAGTGCCTGGAGATCCTCTACAATGCTGAGAATGGCTGATTTATGCCTATCAGAAGCTTGGAAATACTGACTTGGTTGATACAAACTTAAGTCCCAATATCTGATGAATCTAGACTTAATGTCATGTTACCCTGATCGGGAATGCGGAAACTATGAATTGCCAGGAAGATGCAAGGGAAGGTAAATACCACAACAAGCAAGTGAAAGGAGTTTTAAACAGAACTTGCCATTACTTGTGCTATGCTCCACAGACTGGAATTCCAGCATTTATCCCTTGATTCTAGAGGCCTTCACTGTGTTTGCAGTAACTTTATTCACCTGTTGAAAGATGAGCCACTGCAAGGTAAAGCAGCTGCCATCATGATAATGAGTTCATATGTGCTTAAAAAAAAAAAAGTATGTTTGATCCCTAAAGGTCATGAGGACAGTCAGCAGCGAGGTAGCTAATCAGACATCACCAGAGCTTGCTGCGTGTCAATAAAAGCAGCACGTCTGCAGGATCCCATGCCACAGATGAACTGTAGGCAACATGTAGTAAGTCAGAGATGGTCTGCATGAAAGAGGGACAGTGATTTGATGAAAGTGTGCTGAACCTAAACCTGATCATCAGACTCTCCTTCACTGCTTTTGTGCTGTGTACCTGGGTGGTCCTCAAGCACCCATGGGAGCATTGTGCTGATAGGCAGGAGAGGAAAATTAAGGCTTCATTTAGGACTAGTGAGAACCTTGGGACAAGACACCAACAAGCAGCTGTCTCTTAACATGATGTAGTGGCACTTAGTTATTGTGTTTTACAGTGTGTGAAGAGCTAGGGAAAAAAGTCACCTAGACACAATAATATGGAGTACTGGCTTGGAGAACTGAAGGAAAGCCTTCTATAGCTTCCAAGGTATAACAGCCAACTTTTTTAGAAGACTTGTATCTCAGTAACCTTTTCTCCATAAGATACCAGATTTAAACTACTAACATGAGAGACAACTGGAAGCACAGCAGACATGATGACAGACTTGCTTGTGTCTGGATTTTAGCGCACTTGGTGTTTGTTTACTGAGGAAAATCAATCATTGGAAGGTGTTACATTAACACACAGAACCTAAAGTTCTGAATGGCTTCATGCAGAACTGAATAAACTTGTAGTTTAATCCATAGACAGGACCTCCTGTAAGCCATGTTAACTACTCTGCCAATGCCCAAATGAATGAGTACTTTGACTGAAATCAAAATGATATTCAACCTAAACTATCTTAAAACCAGCACTTCCTTACACTATAAGTTTTAATCTGTGGTGGATTAGGGATGGAGCAGCTCGTTGGGCGGGGTGTGGTGGGCTGACCCTGGCCGGGTGCCGGGTGCCCACCAGAGCCGCTCTATCACTCCTCGCCTCAGCTGGGTAGGGGAGAGAAATTCAGGGCCTTCACAAGGAGAGGAGGAAGAACTCATAAATGAGACGGAAACCACCCGATCCTTATCCCTGAGTGAGCTGCGAGATATGTGAAAAGACTTTGGCCGCTGTCCAGGTGAGCACATTGTCACCTGGCTGCTCCGATGCATACTCTGTTTTCTCTTCAGATCGTATAAATCTTTCGCCTTTTACTAAAGATTTCCGTGGAGAGGAACAGGCATGAGAGAGAGAGAAACAAAACCCAGGAAAAAAAAAACAAGTGATGCAACCGCTCACCACCCGCCAACCGACGCCCAGCCAGTCCCCGAGCAGCGATCGCTGCCCCCCAGCCAACTCCCCCCAGTTTATATACTGAGCATGACGTCATATGGTACGGAATAGCCCTTTGGCCAGTTTGGATCAACTATCTTGGCTGTGCCCCCTCCCAACTTCTTGTGCACCTGGCAGAGCATGGGAAGCTGAAAAAGAAAGTCCTTGACTGGTGTAAGCACTACTTGGCAACAACTAAACCATCAGTGTGTTATCAGCATTCTTCTTACACTAAATCCAAAACACAGCACTATGCCAGCTACTAGGAAGAAAAATTAACTCTCTCCCAGCTGAAACCAGGACATGCTGAAAGATTTTACAGTGAAAAGGCAACAATTCAATTTTTGGTAGTTACCAAAAAAGGCACAGCGATTACTCAGTGAAAATGCTATAGTGGAATGATGTAGCTCATGTTTGCTAGTTAAAGGCTGGACACTTTTGCCACCTTGTTCTGAGCAGTAAGCTCTCCAGTTGATTTCAGCTACATCATAAATTAAGATCTGAACAGTGGATGGAAGAGTGGCAGTCTTTAGTGGCTCAGATACACATACGTCTTTAACGACACACGTATATATGTATAAAGTTGCATGTAACAGAGCTACATATATGAGTTACACACAACCTACCAGAGCATCAAATTCTTTCTGTATATGAGATACATCAAGGAAGGTTGAAATTCCTTAGAAATTACAAATGAAAAAAAGCAATAGTTTCAAGCATATTACTAAAAATAAAAGCAGACAAGATTAATTAAGGCAGCTTTACACATAAATAGTAGCATGTCTTCCACAACTTCCCCTGAGAAACTTTTTCTACAGCTTCACAAATGACAATTAGGCAAGTCTGCTTGACATTCGAGATAGGGTCTCTCCCTATCCCATCTTTAACTATTTACTTAGTGTATAAATCAGCGAAAGAATGACTTATTCAGTTTGGAAATCAGCCCTCTCCTCATGGCTTTCTTTGAAAGGCATTGGTCATAAACAGTTCCATATCCATGAAGAGAGAGGCCAGTTGGTGCCACCATGCAATTAAATGTGTCACAGGAGATGTAGGCACTTCATAACATAAACCATGCAAAACTAGGCAACTGTTATATGGGGAGTAAATGATGTAGCTGGATGCATAATCAAAGCAGCAAGCTGATGGCTTTCTTGACATATGCATTTCAGTGCTGGCAATGAACACATAGCAGAAGCAAGCATAATACTTATTATTTTGGATCAGTAAGAATAAAAAGGAGCCTAAACTTGCCATCAATGTTAGCAGAGGACCTAGCAGGAAAGAAGAAAGAATTCAAAGATAGGTCCTTCTGTAAAATGACAATTTCCTATAATTCAGCCAACTGCTTTATAAGAATCTTCCAATTTACTGGCACTTTGATGTGTTATACCAGTTACTTTCTGTATGGTAGGAAATCCATACAAAATTTTGCATTCCTATAGCAATATATCTAAAACATCTGTCCCAACTCTTTCTAAAAGAGCTTCATAAACCCCCTTTTCTGCAATTCTAGAATATTTTACATGTGCACACCCATTTGATTTACGTTTTTACAGAGATGTCATTGAAAGAACCCGTGAAGTGTGGTTTTTTCAACATATGTTTACTGAAGTGACTGGTTTTCTTCCATCTAGCTAGTGAAGCTTCAGTACAGCAATACATACTGTGAAAGGAAAAGATCAAGGTGATGCAGACATTTTCAACACCATTATATTTGGGATTTGCCATCTATTCCACTTCAGCATAGAGATTACAAGAAGTGCTAATTCCAATGCTGGCACATTAGAGCTACTGCTGTTTTCCCTAACCTCCCTTTTGTCAGCCACTTCAGAAATGCTTGCCTTTAAAAGGAATCAGCATATTCCAGTGGTCTGCTTTATTTCTGACTGGGATTTTGAGACTTTCCACAGGATGAGGTCAGAAACACCAGAGAAGCACCAGCCATGGCTGCAGAAAGTTGCATTATGATCAGTTACCCTGTAACCGCTCAAGGTGCAACATGATGAGAAATACAAGGAAAACACGTGGCTGTGCTTCAGCTCAGCACTAGTCAGACTTGGAAACTACGGGACAAAAAGAACACCTCTATGTCCTTAAAACCACAAAACCTAATAAGTGGGAGGGAGCCTGGAGAAATTATTCAGGTAAGTCATAGAGAGGAATATCCATGACAATTTCCCTCTATTGCTATATAATCATAGCAGCATAAGCTTTTAGTGTCTCATCGACCAGTCTTTTGTGATGTTGCAGTCAATTAATGCTATTATCATCATTCCATGAAGTCCTACTCAACAGCCTAAAAAGCCTCAGTTTCAAGAAACTATTTTCCCTCTTTCTTTCTATTCCATTATTTATGGATGTACTGTGGGCAGCTCTCAACAGGGCAGACACATTTTTCCCATCTGTAACTCCCACACGGTTTTCCAGGGAGAAGACATCAGGCAATCTAGCCTAGGACAAGTCCTCTCCCTCCTTGTGTGGATGCCCTTCAATGTTCCCACAACCACAGACATATATTCTTTATATGAAATTATAATGACTCATTACTTATCTTATTCTTCCTTTTAGGAAAGGCACTCCTTCCCAAAGTCCAAACTTATGTCACTCTTCTCTGACCTTCCAGTGGAGTTACTATGGTCTCAAGAGACAGGCAAAAAGCTAAAACATGCCTAGATATCTCAATTCCTGAACTTCTGCATTTGGAATAAACAAGACAAACAACACATAAGTGATTAAACTGTTATCTATTTATAGCAAAGGTAACGTAGCCATACAGAAATGTGTCCGCTAGACGCCCAGTTACACTAAGATGTGAGATGAGAAATGTGTAAGCTGGTGTTAGTGCAGGAGGCTAGACACGGCAGTCACATTATTTCACAAGCCTGCATCAAAATTTCTGAACTGTGAAGCAATAAACAAAGCGTGAAAACCTTTGCACACCTCCTATAAAATTATGGAAGAATGTATGTCCAAGAAAGTTTTCAAGATTTCTGATGTTTGATTGAAGATTGAAGTGAACAATACGCTGTAAATTAAAATGGTATCATTCACACGGTCATCAGGAAGCTCTTGAAAAATCAGAATTTCCTTACAAGAAAAGGAGGACTGACATCATACTCTTTCTTTTGGGGTGCAATTTGATAACTTGTATCATCAGGCAATTCAGAGGGACAATGTCATTAAACAATTTTTTCTTTGCCATTTGCATATGGATTAAAATATTCAACTTCTATTAACTAAAAAGAGTGCATCATGCTATTCTTGGAAAAGAGACACATTTTGCCTAACAGTTTTGCAATGGTACTCTGAAAAAGATACTGTTTGCGAAAAGCTATTGACTACCTTGTCTCGGAAAGAGGATTTTGCATATGCAATAAACACAACAGGAATGTATTTATTGCAATATGCAGCCATTAATTATATCTCATAAATATCTAAAGGCCACCATTCATGTTTTGAAAGCCTCATTTATTTTCTTAATGCTGCATTTAATCAGTGAATGAAACTGTCACCATTGTTAAGATTAGTGTTACATTTCTGCCCTAAACATATTCTGTAAAGTCAAAGTGTGCTCATGATTTAGCCTACACTTTGGTAAGCTTTCACAGGTAGCCCTTGCCTGTATCCATAACATAAGGTATCCAGGGGACATGAACACATTTTGAAACTAGAGAGAAATTGGATAATTATTTATTCCTTTTGTTGGGACAAGAGCTGAAAGGCATATTGGATCGGCGGAGACAGAAAGAATGATGCTGAGTCCTTTCCAAGTGCGGATTTCAACATGTCAAGTATTGGAACAGGCTGCCCAGGGAAGTGGTCGAGTCCCCATCCCTGGAGGTATTTAAAAGATGGGTTGACGAGGCGCTTAGGGACATGGTTTAGTAGTGGACAGGTACGGTTGGAGTCGATGATCTTAAAGGTCTTTTCCAACCAAATGATTCTATGATTCTATATTCAGATGGTTCAGCATATCAGAGATGAGCCACTGTATACTGACATGTATCAGGCCCTCTCAGGCAGGCCTATGCTTATTTTTTATTATTTTTTATATATCATACTATACTGGGAATATGTAGGCATTCTTATACAAGAGGTGAAGTTTCTCGTTAAGAGACAGATCTTAGACAAGAAACAAACCAGAGGGAAGATAGCACTATAAAATCCAGCATGCAGTTGGTAGAATTTGGCATTTTTATTCCCAAACGTTTGAAGCCTATCTTCTGTTTGTGAGTATTGAATTGTAAACCAGAGAAAGTATTTGGGAAATATTTCCCTTATTGGACAAGGGATGTGACAACAGATGGTGTTTTCCTCTTGCAACCTCGTGTTGACAATGGGAAGAGCCCCTCTTGATTTTTCACAGATAGCTTATACGACTAGCTTCTTCCCTGTGATTGCTTAATCTCATCCAACACTAAAGAAAACTTTCCCTTTATATGATAGAAACAGACTGCATTAGACAGCCATTCCAAAACATTTTCTGTTTTGAGGTTGCCTCATTCCTGCCAAACAACAGGCTCAACTGCAGCGTCCCGGACTTCAGAAGCTGGAGAGAGGAATCCTACCTCTCCTGCATATGCACAAAAACTTTTACATAGTTATGCCTCATGTGCTGTTTATTAAAGGACATGATATATCCACATTAAAAGAAAAATAATCCTGCTCATAGGCATATGTAAAAGCAACTTCAGAAGCTAGCAATACAAAGCAGCAACTTCCAGAGCTATCAAAGAAAGACAAGGTCAATAACTCGTTTTCAAAAGTTGGTTGGGTATTTCTGAAAATCTGACTTCAGGGCAAAATTTCAGATGGGGTGGAGCTTATTTTTGAAAATCAGTACTATGAGAAAATGCAGCAGTAGCACTTAAATGCAGATGTGTGCATTATCAAGAACTACAACTACAAGTTTTCACTTGATATTTTCATTTCTACATTGCCTCTAAGGCAAGAAGGCATTAAATAACACAAGTCCCCTCTAATACTTAATTCCACTATTCCAAAACTTTTATTGTATTTCCTAACTGAAAGAAGCAGCAATTTTTCTTCTTGATGCCTTTGTATCTACAACGTGGCATCC
This sequence comes from Balaeniceps rex, assembly GCA_013401315.1. Lineage (NCBI taxonomy): Eukaryota > Metazoa > Chordata > Aves > Pelecaniformes > Balaenicipitidae > Balaeniceps > Balaeniceps rex. Next base: position 4,371 of record VYZW01059617.1, on the reverse strand, counting down.
ATTCAAAAGAGCCATTCGGGAGAAGGTTTGGCTGGAGAGATAAACTTTACCAAGTAAGCTGAGTATTATAGACATTTCAGCCACAAACTTCTTTATCTGCTTTGCAGTTATCTGCTAGCAAGCTCTTTCATTTTTTGGTGATACTGTACAGAAATTTCTCAGTCACATCAGTTCAGAGAAAATATTTTGTGGTTAAGATTAATGGAAAAGGGAAAAGAGATTGGGAAGAAGGAGGAAGGCAATTACATTGATTAGCAGGATACAGACCACAGCCTAAAATTATGCTGTAACATTTTATATTAGAGAAAGAATACTTGCAGTATGAAAGAAAGTTGCTAGAAATGAAAAAAGAGCTCCAAAGAATTGCCTCATTCAAAAAGAGCTGGTCATTGCAGACTCTTGTCATTCACCTGACAAGAGAAATGTATTATGGATTAACAATTATATAATCTTTTTGAGTGCAAGTTTGTGTTTGCATGGGATAAACAGAAAAGAGCTTTTCATAAATCCAATGCGTCATTAGACGACGGGGCTTCACTATTCTATTCTTATATTAGATTGACACGTTTTTCGTGTCTTGACTAGGTTCTCTTTGCTTGGGTAATAAATCAAAAAATATTGCAATAATAGGTTAATTATAAGACTCTTCTTCAAGGACAGACTAGATTTCAGTGCCTGATGCAGAACTTTTCTTTAGCTTGAGCAGTGTGGAGGCATGTTCAGGCAACACAATCTTCTGCAGGGCTGCAGCTGTGTTATTAAGACTGGTTTCAAAATAGATGTGCTCTCAGCATATGCTGACATACAGGTCATACTGACAAGGATGATTATCAGATATTATTCAAGAAGGAAGTTGCCAACTTGCTGGATGTGTGCTGGATGCTGTGTTTATCTTCGTTCTGTGAACAAGGAGTTTGCTCTGGTCTCCCATATTACATGCTCATTTAAATGAAGAGTGAGACTAAAATTATCTGGCTAGCTGCAATAAATATCATTGCTGCCAGCATGCCCAAATACTACAATGATCTATTCTTATCACATTTGGGCCCACCGCACTTTTCACGAGTATAGGGAGAGGTAGCTTCTGCATCTTTACCACCTTCCAACACAGTAATTACATTTGCTCCCCTCACACCTTCAGCTGAGGAGACATTGGAAAGAGATACTTGCACAGAGCTTTTACAAAGTCCAAAATGGCAAGGTGTTACTTGGAGACATCAGATTGAAACGGCAGCCAGGTCTGTGGTTTTCATGACTTTGAGTGAGATGTTCTTGAGGTTTCTCTTACAAGGTAGTGCCCAGACATGGGCAGTGAATTCCGCTATATATCCTAAAAATGTTTTACGTACATATATCTTTTCAAACAAGTAAACGTAGTTCCAGACACAAGACTGCAGGCTTCAGGCCAGTGCAGAAGTGAGAGTGGTCATTATAAGAAATAGTTAGAACTACACGTCTTGGCATGTATGTAGTTTTGAGGATGCACAGGAAGGTAATGTCCTAAATACAGATGTTTTCTGAAATCAGGCCTCTATTCCTCTTATCCAGGAAAATATAAGAGCCATAATATAGGAACTGTTATTCACACTTACACTTCACTTTAAATAATATTAAAAAAATTTCTATGCCACATGAACATACATTGGCCTAAACAAAACTATATACAATACAAAGGTATGTGCCTATACCACTGGCCTTTGGAAACAGCCTCCATGTAAATTCTTACATAAACGCAAACATTAAATTCTTTTTTTGTTCACAGAAGAAAGGGTAATTCATAAAGTTCATAAAGAACAAGTAAAATTAAAAATGTTCCAGACCTACCTCCTTCCTGAGCTCTAGAAAAATACATTTCCATTCTTTCCATAGCCTGGTTATCAGAAAAGAAAATCCAGATAAGAAAATGAAAAGATGCATATGCTACACTGCCTCTCACTC
>VYZW01059616.1:1168-23631 GCA_013401315.1 Balaeniceps rex | reverse complement strand
CTTAGGGTTTTTTTGAACTTAGAACTTCAGGCTCTGTGAAACATTTGCCTAAACCGCATGTGCAAGGTGCCATAGATTAACAACACGGACCCATATGGAATGTGTTTGAAGTTTTCAAGAAGTTATCCTGCCAGACTTCATTCCTTAATGACCTTTGATACACCTTGGATAGTGGAAAGGCAGTTCAGAATCATATCTTGTGATCATATGATTTTGGCAGCTATCAGAAGATGAAGGATGCTAAAAGTTAAGGCTTTTATCCACAAACAATGGTGTATATTAATAAACTCTATACCATATTTACAAATGCTTTCTCTTGTATTAAAACTAACAGTATTCTGTTCACAGTGCCAATGTTTTTACAGGTAGCAATCCCACAGTACTCCAGTATTTTGGCATGGGAATCAGTAGCGCTTTGTATTTACAGAAAATGTACACATATGAATATAAACATGTTACTTGAAACAGTACTCAAAAGATAGATCTGTTCATGTTTCAAAGGTTTAGACTGTACAACACCTTCCCTTTCGTTTGCGAGGGAATACTGTTCCTTGCAATGAGAAGATGCCCATCTTTTATCCAAAGTGGCATAAAAATGATTACCAAAATGAGCCTTGTTACACTGGAGTTGTGTATACGGAGAGTAACTTCAGTCCAAGGTTTATAGATCTGTTGTTTAGTGCACAGAATACAAAAGTTAAAAAGGTTTTTGTTTTAATTACTAAAATAACCAGACCCTCTCTGCCCTCTGTGAGCGCTGTCTCACTCAGCCAGTGTCCTCTGGATGCTGAAGATGCTGGTGGTTTAATGTGCAGCCCAGCTGCCAGCCTCGAAAGTGTATGGCGCTCTGGGCCTATATACATGTCACAGTATGACTTGTGGTAAATGAATATATAACCAAGAGTGCCTCTATCTCCCCTGTTCTCTCAGTAATCCTCCCTGCTTTGTGGCAACTGTAACCACCCCGGCTTCAGTACTGCTGACTGGGACTCCGCATTCAGGCAGTTCATGATCAGAAGTGAGGAATGGCATCAGGCANAGAACATTTAAAAAAAAATTTGAACTAGATAGAAAATGGCTTCCATTTCTTAGTAAAAAGACAAAACAAGGGAAATTATATCCTTTTATATGTACTTAAGTGCTTCTAAGCAGCACATTACACTGCTCGTGTAATGTCCTAATAATTGTCCTAAATCCGTCAGGAGAAGGAAAGATACACCTAAAAAGCTGCAAAGTGGTGATGCTCCCGCTCCCACCATCAGGTGGTTAAAAAGACATTTATGTCCTGTAGTTAGAAATAATTTTATTCTACAACTCTCTCTCTTTGCTTGTTATGGTACTTCTAATACATGAGTCCCATTTAGAAGAGCGAGGAAGAAGGTTTTCTACTGCTTATAGCTTACAAAACAGTAAGAAAGGAGAAGAAAAATATCATTCTCAGGATGCTTTGTGTTCTCATAGTGATTTCCACCTTCCTACGTCACAGCGTTTCAGTCTCTTTCTCTGAAGATACGTGTCCAATGAATTAGTAGAGTAAAACATCCTGACTTTTCTATCCATTTTGAAAATGAGAGGTTTCTGGAACAACCACCGGAGAAAGAATTTTCCCCCAGGACCAAGAGCATTACCTATCATTGGAAATCTGCATTTGTTTGATTTGAAGAGACCCTACAGGACTTATCTACAGGTAGTCATTATCTTTTCTGTTGGTCCCATAATTGCACATATTACCAAGCCCCATAGTCCAAGATGTCAGAGAGTTTCTCCTATTGCACCTGATGTGTTGTATCCACAGACGACCCTTAGCAAGGGACAGGAGGCTGTTATTTAAGCAGAAAACTTTGAATGCAGCAAGATTTGTTCTTTACTGTAATACTTTCTCTGTGCAACTTCATGCATCTAGGTTTCAGCCTCAAACAACTCTCAAATTAATAGCAAGTGTTCACCTTATTTTTGTGGTAATTTTGAGAAAAAAAGTAACTGAATAAGGAACGATTTTCATATGTGGTCTAACTCCCTCCACCTTCCACTGATTGATGTGTCTGGGGTTGCGACTACAGCTTCCTGCCTTCACTGATTTAACAACCCTTCTCATCTCCCTTTCCTTCTTTCTTCCCCAAAAGCCAAAGATAACTATACACTCAATATTCAGGGCCAACGGTTGCCAGAATATATAGCAAAGATCTAAGCAAATCAAAGTAATAAATCTTTCAGTTTTCTTCCAGTGCTTTCTTTACCTAGTTTATTGTAAGACTTTCCTGATTTTGAATCAGAAGACCTCTATGAACCTGCGTCTTTCTTAGAGTTTTTTTCTACTTAGACATTGAAATTACACGTCCTCCTTGCTATGATTTTAAAAGGGATATTTGCACCTACGTATCTGTATGTATGTTACATCCACAAATCAAAAGAGTGCTCAGATGCAGTATCTGGAAAATCACTGTAGCTATCCAGTGCAGCCTAATTGTGTTGGCAAAAGCAAGCTCCATCTCTTCTCAGGCCAACAGAACAAAGATGTCTCTAGAATGGATTCAGTGAATGCATTCTGATGGAGGACGTNAAAAGTTAAAAAGGTTTTTGTTTTAATTACTAAAATAACCAGACCCTCTCTGCCCTCTGTGAGCGCTGTCTCACTCAGCCAGTGTCCTCTGGATGCTGAAGATGCTGGTGGTTTAATGTGCAGCCCAGCTGCCAGCCTCGAAAGTGTATGGCGCTCTGGGCCTATATACATGTCACAGTATGACTTGTGGTAAATGAATATATAACCAAGAGTGCCTCTATCTCCCCTGTTCTCTCAGTAATCCTCCCTGCTTTGTGGCAACTGTAACCACCCCGGCTTCAGTACTGCTGACTGGGACTCCGCATTCAGGCAGTTCATGATCAGAGGTGAGGAATGGCATCAGGCATGCGCAGAACGAAGAGAGGGGAGAGGAACGTTAAGGAGATCCAGAAAGGAACCCAGCAGAACTGTGGACTTGTTCGTGAGGACCCTTACAGCTTCTGCTTTGCCATTTCTTCCCTTTCCACGGTCTTGACAACAGGCTCCTAGCTCCCCAGGATTTTGTTTGCTGCTGTGATCAAGACAGAGATAGCAGTGCTATAAGGAAAAGTGCAAAGCTGCCACTAAGGAGTCTCTTCTTCATTTAAAGTCTGTTCTTGGCTGCCAGTCACTTGACCTGAGTGGTCATTGCTCCTACTACTGCTGTGTTGCTTGTGGAGCAAACTCCTCCACTTGGCCTTGTTCCTCCTGAGATGGTTTAGCATATTTTCAGATAGGGGGGTATCGCCTGTAAACTGGGCCCACCTCTCAAAGAGTGGCTCTACGATGTACGTCATGAACCCTGGGGAAACACACAAAGGACAGCAGGTGAGGAGCAAATTAATTCCATGAGCGTATTACCACAAAGAGTGCCTTGAGAGAATGCAGCAATGTAAGTGGCAAAAACCCTGACGAGAAACAACAATAATTCCTCAAGCAGCCATCAACTCCTTTTGCAATGCACAGCTTTTGACCAGGGCACGTGACAAGATGTGGCTTTATCTGTGTGTGTAACAGTAAAATCTGTGAGAGACCGCATCCTTCTCTGAGGAGATTTCAGACTAGAAAGTAACCGTGTGTTATCACATGTGTTGGCTGCGATTTTTCTCCACAGATATTAGAATGTCCCCTTTTTTCCCTACGCAATGACTCCTTTGTCTTTCTGTTGAATGTTTGGCTTGGCTAAGTTTCTTTTTGAACATATTTAGTTAGAATGTGAATCATGACTCTTATGGTACCTACTGTTCACTGTTAACACAACGGGGGGGAAGAAGTTTCTCTTTGAGCTTGTGCCATACTTGAGATAAACACGGAGAGAAGAATATGAAACTAATACTTACCGATCTGTATGCTTGGTATTGTATCCTTCTGCTGATTACAAAGGGGGCTTATTTCCAGTTCAAATTTTTGTTCCAGGTCACCTGCAAAAAAAGAAGAGAAAAATAATTTGCTGCCACTTATTATCTGTTATCTGTGTCAGACTCTTACAGTGACTGCAACTGTGTGGATTTGAGCAGCTGGAATCTTGCACCAATGACAACCATGTTAAATGTCTAAATACCTCAATTTTTGGATTTTGTTTTAGGTATCAGAGAAACTGAGCACGCATACAAAGAAAAATCTCTCTAAGGAAAGGTGACTTTTGAATGAACATTAAATCTGAGCACTTACATGTTCTGAGGACCTTAATTTTTAAAATAGATCCTCTCACATGAAAGATTTTTAGGACATTCTAGTTCATTTACTCAGTGTTCAAATGGCTTCCTACGAGAAAAATGCAGAATATATATTTTAGAAGAAACGCATCTCCATTAGTACTGTAGTGTGAGTTGCTACTGTGTGCTTGTGGAAATTGCTGTTAAAGGGCAGCGTGATGGACCCTGGCAGTCCACAGCTGTGCCTGCACTAACAAACTAATAAGGGCCAGAGCATGGGCTCGGGCAACATGTTTTCATGTGTCAAGAGCTACGGAATTCAAGTTATAAATGTGGAAAAAGGATGAAATTAAAATTTGTCTTGTAATTGTGGTGTAGCTGGGTATCAGGGCTATCTGTGCCTGTGCTGCTGTACTGAACTTACATCATTAACTCCCTGGGTGGTCCAGGACGTCCCAAGAGTCATCTGCACAGGACTGACTCGAGACAGCAGACAGACCTGAAACTAAGTGGTCGACCAAACTCCTAGCCACCTTTGTAGCACAGTATCTGACTGATTGGAAGAGGTGGTCTCCAGGTGTGAATCTGGGACTGCCCTGCTCCTACAAAGCAGCTCCTGCTGTGACTGGCCCAGGGGTCTGTTTCAAATTGTTGAAGAACAGCCTGGGTGGGGGATCTGCTCACTCCAGATGCCACCTCAGCCTGCTCTTGCTGCAGAATTGACCAAATTCGGCATTGAGAAGATGCTTATAAACAGTCAGTAGAAACTATTCCTGCAGATGGAAAAATGGTCACGCAAGACAGTCCTCTGGACATAGGTAATGTTTTTTACGTAGTTGAAGGTAATCAATAGTAATGATCATGCATATGCTGGTGTGGTCACAGAGGACCACAGACCAGCTAGATATAAGAATTCAGCAGAAAACCAGCTCAGGGAGTCTAATTTGCCTGTTACCATCCAGACAGCAACCACCTGCCCTGCTGGAGAGATTGCATTTCCCCACGCAATCAGTACACCATGCAAAGATTGCTGTCAATGAGTTAAGCTTGTTTTGTTTTTAAACAAACTCTGTCTGTGAGTGCAACACATTCATCCTTTGTGATTTTTAGCCTTCTCTGAGACACTGCCAGGGTCCGGTCTTGGTTACTGCATGAAGTACAGACCCTTTCCTATCTACACTATGGGAGGAAGGGAGACCAGCTGTGTGCAAGCTAAGCTGCACGCTTGCCCTCAGGCAATACTGCTTTGTCCATTTGAGTTACTAGTAAGGATGCAGTGAAGGGTGGTTATGAGAAACATTCCCATAAATAAGACTGACCTGCTAGAACAGACAAAATGTATTCAACCCAAAATGAATAATTTTGCTTTAAATCCACTGCTTCTGTTTAAAAGTTCTTTTCTCCCCACTAATAGACTGTTTTGACTTAAATGCTATTATGCCACTCAGGCTCTACAGCCCCATATAAAATACCGTGTGCATTTTTAGGCCTTGCCTTTCTTCTCTCTGCAGCATACAATGGCTTCTTAAATGAAAGCAAGGGGAGTGTTTTCAGTTTTAATTAGATATTTACAAAATACCAGGGAAATGTTTTTAGCTTCACAAAAAATCATCTTCCCCTCCAGCCTCTCCAAAAATCTTTGACCGAAAAAAAGGTGTCTAACTCCAATGATGTCCCCTCTGCAGGTATTCTGGGTTCAAAATGGTTGACCTGTCTGGCTTAAAGTGTATCAACATCTTCTTATCTTTGACAAGTCATTTAATTGACAAAAATAAGATTTTTACTTTGCATGGTAAGAACTTAAATTTTCAATTTTCATATGTTTCAAATTGCTATAAAAGTAACTGCATGAATTAATTGCTGAGAACTTTCACGCTGGGGAAAACCTTCCAAGCAATTTTAAAACCTCACCAGAGAAACTGATCATTAATGTTACTTAAACATTAGCCATTTTCTTGAAATTTGTTTCTTGCCAGTTCCAGTTTTATATAAACAAATCAAGTTGCATTATTTACCCCGTGTTCCTATTTGACTTTTAAAACGCTCATCTGAGAACAAGTTAAAGTATTTTTCTAGGAAAGGTTCATGTTAGGAGCTGCTGGAGGCATCAGGTGCCCCCTGAAATGTACCTGAGTTGTATATTTTATTTGCTAATAGATGTAGTGTAGATGCACCAGATGACTGGAAGATCAAGACCTGAGTCTATTAAATGGCATTAGAATCATAGAATCATTTGGTTGGAAAAGACCTTTAAGATCACAGAGTCCAACCATACCTGTCCACTACTAAACCATGTCCCTAAGCGCCTCGTCTACCCATCTTTTAAATACCTCCAGGGATGGGAACTCGACCACTACTTGACCACATTAGAAATGTTTGGTACCAAAATGTTCAAGCTTTGTATGCGTTCCAGAAGGAAGATTAAACAAGGCATGAATTGTGGTATTATCTGCCTCATCTATAGTTAAAAATCAAAACATGACAGATATGGTTTTCAAATGCTAAACAAAAAATAGCTTCAAGCCCCAGCATTGTGTGTAAGGGGGTAGAGAGGTCTACAGTAACATTTTAAGTGATAATGGTATCTAAATACATGCTATTTAATATTGGGTTTTGTATCACCAGAATTATACAGCTACCAGTGACAGTCAGACCACAGTTTCTGTATATTCTCCCACATTAAATGCTCTTTTTCTCCCTATTACACTTCTAACTGGTCTCGTATGCTCCAGTGTTGCCTTTCAGAGGTATGTTTTAGATGTTATACTAATAAATCTTGAGTCTTGGGGAAAAAGCTTACATTTACAAGAGTTGAGAGTGCTGTTGTTCTCAGCATGGTCCCTCAATACACTAAAGGTCAGCTATTGCACAACTGGGGCCCTGTCCTCATGAGTTGGATATTGATTATGCTTTGACTATACATCTGACTAAATAAACCTGCATCTGACAAGCTGCTTATGTCACTTCAAAAGCATCAAAGTCAAGGACATTTCACCAGCTTAAACTGACGTTGGCTGAAAATTAACTTGCTGAGCTATTTGTCCTTGTTAGGGACTAACTGTACCAGGTACCAGCTCGGATGTGGCTTGATTTTGTAGTGCAGAATTTTAAATGAATTGAGAACTTCATTGTGTGCTCTTCCAGTGTTTGTACCACTTGCCTTCAGCTCCCAGGATGCTCCGAACAAAGAATTTAGCAGTGATTAAACTCTGCTGCACCCTGTGTTGTAGCACAGCATGACCTTGCCTATGCAGATAGAGCCAAATGGTGTAATTACTGTGTTTCAAAAAAACCCTGCCTGCCTGCGCTCTCTGCAGGGGTTTGAAAACATTTGCAATAGGTCCTAGCCGAGCTTTGGCTTGCCTGCTTTGGCCCTTTCAACAGCGTGCTGGGAAGTGCGTTTGAATCCTTTCTCTGCATTTGTAGGCAGAAGAATGTGTCATATTTGGGAAACAGCGAGCGTAAGGCTCCCATCGGAGTGGTAGTGGGAGCGTGAAATGTGAGATAAAACACAGTGGCCAGCAGTAAGATTTTGGTGCAGTGTAGCCCTGGCGCCGTTCCAGCTCAGAAGAGCTAATGGTGACTGGAGGGTTCTCAGAGAAGAATCCAGCCATGGGCTCTCCAGCCGAATTCAAGCGCTGAGGCACAGCAGAGCCCTCCCGCCTGCCTGACGCTGCTGCAGGAGCAGTGAGGGCAAAGAAATACTTGCTGCTCTTCTACCCCTTCCCACTTTTCAAATAAGGCAGAGTATCTCTTCAACAGCTCGTTCTTGACAGAGATTTCAAGGCAACCTGGGTAGGCTGCATGCCACCTCTGTCTCGCCACACAAAAAGCCTGGAAGACCGAGGTGAAAGGGGACCGCCACGCGTGACGGGGCTGACCTTGCCGGTAAAACTCTTCGCAGACCCGTTCGCTCCACTGTTTGCTCAGATCCCAGAGCCGGCAAGGGTTGCAAATGTCAGCGCACTTGAGTGCAATCTGAAAGCAAAGAACAGAAGTAGCAGTGAGAAAAGAAATTCTTGTCTAGCAGTGCTTCCGCAGCAAATCTGCAGCCATGAAACTCCCAGGCCTCACCAGTGATGTCAGGAAGGGTTAAGATCACCTTTTGGAGACTGAGCCTCACTCAAATACACCTTTTGAGGAAAGAGCATTTATTTAAGCTGCAAACAAAACTTTCATTCAGCCCTCCGCTTTACTGTAGTGAGAACAAGAGGAAGGCCAAATTCCAAGGCTGCAAAGTCTTTTGGATATTCCTTGCAAGGAATAAGCCAACAAAAGCCTCAGGCTGGCTCCTGCTGACTGCCTGGCTCAGCATCCATGGCTGATGACAAGGAATGGAAGAGCCAAGCTGGTGTAAGACTATTTGGGCATCATTTCTCTGCGGTCTCAGTGAGTGACCTTGCATCTCACTTCAATTACACTTCATCTTAATGTCTGCATATTTTTGTTTACAAAGCTAAGCACTGGGCTCTCCGCACTGCCCCTGGCTTGGTTTCACTTAGTTAACCAGTACTTTTAAGCGCTTTGCAGGGGAATGAGTACAGGAGGGCAAGAGGTTTTTAAAATCAAGTAACTGCTTCAGAAAAGTAAACCATGTAATAGTCTGTCTTAGTGCCTTGGAACAAGATGTCATGTGCCTCATTTCTTCACAGATTGGACACAGTCAGTTAGCCTGACAGAGGTCAGAAATCATTCTGGCACCCAGGAGGAAAACAGAAATATTTCCTGTATAAATTCAGACCTGTGAACTGGAAGAGGGAAGTCTCCAAGTCACTCTTCTCTCTGGATTAAACTGATTAGCCTTAATGTTACTGTCTATTACAAGGACCTTTCAAACATTCTTTAACTTATCCTGATCAATCAAGATTTCTTTTCTTCTTCCACAGCTAATCTACCAGATGATAAATAAATCTCACCATGTCTGTGCCCTAGTTGAGAAGGCACTTCAAGAAAGCGCATAAGAAACTTTTTGCCATAGTCGAGATCGGTAATCCCTGTGCCTTTGGCATCTGCACAACTTTCTTGCCTAATCTGTTCAGAAATATGATAAGCTGTGGCGGGTTGACCCTGGCTGGATGCCAGCTGCCCACCAAAGCTGCTCTATCACTCCCCCTCCTCAACTGGACAGGGGAGAGAAAAATATAATGAAAAGCTCATGGGTCGAGATAAGGACAGGGAGATCACTCAGCAGTTATAGTCATGGGCAAAACAGACTCACCTTGGGGAAATCAGTTTAATTTGATTACCAATCAAATCAGAGTAGGATAACGAGAAATAACCTCAAATCTTAAACCACCTTCACCTCACCCCTCCCTTCTTCCCAGGCTCAACTTCACCCCCGAATTCTCTCCCTCCTCCCCACCAGCAGCGCAGGGGGACAGGGAATGGGGGTTGTGGTCAGTTCATCACACATTGTCTCTGCTGCTCCTTCCTCCTCAGGGGGAGGACTCCTCACACTCTTCCCCTGCTCCAGCGTGGGGTCCCTCCCACGGGAGACAGTCCTCCGTGAACTTCTTCAACATGAGTCCTTCCCATGGGCTGCTTTTCTTCACGAACTGCTCCAGCGTGGGTCCCTTCCACGGGGTGCAGTCCTTCAGGAGCAGACTACTCCAGCGTGGGTCCCTCACAGGGTCACAAGTCCTGCCAGCAAACCTGCTCCAGCGTGGGCTCCTCTCTCTCCATGGGTCCACAGGTTGTGCCAGGAGCCTGCTCCAGCATGGGCTTCCCACAGGGTCCCAGCCTCCTTCGGGCATCCATCTGCTCTGGCGTGGGGTCCTCCGTGGGCTGCAGGTGGATATCTGCTCCACCATGGACATCCATGGGCTGCAGGGGGACAGCCTGCCTCACCATGGTCTTCACCATGGGCTGCAGGGGAATCTCTGCTCTGGTGCCTGGAGCACCTCCTCCCTCTCCTTCTTTGCTGACCTTCGTGTCTGCAGAGTCGTTCTCCTCACATATACTCACTCCTCTCTCTGGCTGCAGTTCTGCATTTTTTTTTTTTGTTTTGTTCCCCCATCTTAAATATGTTATTACAGAGGCGCTACCAGCATCGCTGATGGGCTTGGGCTTGGCCAGCAGTGGGTCCGTCTTGGAGCTGGCTGGCATTGGCTCTACCAGACTTAGGGGAAGCTTCTAGCAGCTTCTCACAGAAGCCACCCCTGTAGCCCCCTTGCTACCAAAACCTTCCCATGCAAACCCAATACATAAGCCCATCCCCCTGCCCTGCATGGTCCATGCAGGAAACTGACAAAAGACCGTACTTGATGGAGGACACGTGAGCAGATTACTACATTTCCCACACTGGTGGAGGGGGAAGAACTAACAGATCAGCACTTCTTCCCATGCAACTGTCACCTTTCCTGTAACCTCGACAAAGTGATAACATGCAGATATTTGTTTTATTGACGATAACGATTTCTTAAACTCCTTTATGTATTTAAGAGTGAAATTGATGTCATTTCTCCAGAGAAGCATGTATATGCAGCTACTTTAATCACAATAATGCTTTAATAGATAGAGGGTTATTCTGAAGAGCTTGTTAATGACTGCAGCTTAGCTGGAAGAACCAGTTTGAATCTATTTGATTTTTAAATAAAACATGGTTTCTTCATTAGCTGGGCAGATCCACTAGAGAAGCACCTGCTGCCATGGCAACAGCTGTCTCTGCAGAGGCAGTTTCTGAACATCCATCACAGGAACAGGACTTGGGCACCTGATGTCAGGTTGTCTTGGAAAGAACACCGACAAGGGGACTCTCCTCCACGGTGCTAGGAAATAACACTGGTGAAGCGACGTTTGCCAGAAGAGAAAATATAATTGAAGCATTACCTGGCAAGAGCCACAGCTAAGTGGTCTGGAAATCAAATAATTAATAGCTTATCTTAATTTCTCAGCATTTGACACTCTCCTGTACCTGTTCAGCTTCACAGCTGAAGCTTCACAGCTTTTTAACTCAAGGAAATTACAGAAGGAAATACTGGAGGCACCTTATGCTTGCCTGACGTACCAGGTGGCTGAAGCAAAGTGTTTATGGTGATAGGTAAGGAGACACTGATGTCCAGACACACTATCGTATGCTATTCTAACATAAACTAGGAAATACTGTGACTTGAAAAATGAATAAAATACAATAGTGGAAAAATAATTTTTGAAGTTACCTGAAGCATAAAATGTCTGTCTTGGGCATCCTCCAGCCTCAAATCCTGATTGTCAAGGTGAGATTTCAGACGGATCAAAAACTCATTCTGCCTGTTGATGTCTGTTGCCAAGATCAGGGAGCCCAACTGCTGCTCGATGTCCTGTCTGCAATAAGGAAAATAAGCCCCTTCAATCATGGAACCATTGAACATTAATAGCTCAAAACAACCTGCTACGGATCACAGCTAGCATAAAGCTTCCTCTTTCTTTATGGATCCAGTCTGATCTGTTTGGTCGGTCTCTGCTGGGGTTTGCAGGGTACAACTGTTCTAGCCGCCTAAATGGGTTCAGGAGGAATAGATAACGTAGAAGGAAAATGCTTGTTGGCATAGGTGGTTCTGAAAGCTTCTGCAAAGTGCCAGGAAAGTAAAAAAACCCAAACCAGCAGCACAATGCATCTAGAAAAATGCTCACATCTTACTTCAGCTGCTCAGAGCTGGGTGCTGAATACAGCAACTTTAAAGTTGCAGTTGAAGTTGTAAAGGACTGAAGTCCTTTGAAGTAGGACTGAAGTTGTTGGTCTGATGCAAAGGATTTCTGGAGGCACATGGAGCTTATTGCTTCCAGTAACTTGTTTATATTCTTGGTAAGGTCACCTGTGATTAAAACTTAGTATTGCTGGCTGTTCATTAGCTCAATCTCCATTCCTTGGTGGGAGTAACACTGCAAAAAACCAGCGGGTAAAAAGTTAGCATCAACTTGGCCAAGGTGCTTATGTTGCTGGTTTTTTTTTTTTTTCAGTGAAGACTGAACCACACCTCCTCAGTCAGGTGTGGAAGTCCTGAGCAGTCTCGATGCCACTCGACCAACTCCTTCATTTTTCTCTCTATTTCATGTTTTTTAATCACTAAATCTTTCCAGATTTGGTTGGTGCCATTCAAAACAAAAAATGCCAACAATGGATCTGAAAAGGTCCATTCCTGCTGGGACTCCCGACGTTCCTGGCACTGACAGTGGCCATTTCCTGTGCTGCAGAAGCGGCAAAGTCTTAGAAAATACTTTTGCTGTATAACTTTGTGTCATGATTTCATACTGGCACCAAGAGAGGGCAGGAAGTTCAGCCTACTCTGAAGCCTGGGCCTCTTTGCCAGTCTCCTTTTAAGAAGAGTGAGGGAAGCCATGGACTAGTTTCAGTGATGCATTTCCTCCAGTGGACACTTACGTCACCTCCTTGGGCAGATGGGCGAGGAGCCGTGACTCTCGAAGCATGCCTATTGTAGATCGCCAGTGATGATTTTCTAGCACTGAAACATTCTAGGGAGGAGTAAAAGGAATAAATTCAAGGGTTAGGCAGGTATCCATGGTACAGATACAGATTTGCCATATCACATGTTACCTAGAACAGGTTGGAAGTGCTGTAACATGAGCCTAAAATGTGTGCTTTTTGGCCACCTTTTGGATTTGAGGAATTGGTCTGGATTTCTAGAGTTAAGAACCTTGTGCTTCTAGGTTTCCTAGCTAAGGTCAGCCCTAGAGCCCTGTTCTACAGTTTTTGAGTCCTGCTGTGAACAGAGGAGCTAATCACATCTGAGTGGGAGGTAGCTTGCATTCTAACAGATTTATTAACAAATGAATTAAAGCATGAGTGCAAAATCATATTTTTACCTCCTACTGATCCCAGGTTGACTTCTCAGCTTCTACAGTTTGAATGCAGAGCAGACAAGAAAAAGAAAACTAAACTGCCAAATTTCCCTTGGAGTCAGGGAACTGGAAGCTGCCTGCAGCTGCTCAGTGAAAGCAAGAGGAGTATCAGTATCGCTGAGCATCTGCAGGCTTCAGCAACTTAGCCTGCAACAAATTTTGAGTCCTTTTTGTTTGCTTGCTTCCAACTAAGTGGAACCAAAGTTAGGTCAGAAAAAATTCCTAGGGAACAGAAACCCAGCTTTCTAGGCTGTCTGTAAATTAGAATAAATTTGGTATCTTACGTCTGATGACTTTATATTACTATCCTAACACACAATGCATTTGCCAATCATCACTCGTTTAGTTCACAGAGTACTTTCTACCACTGAATGCCTCAGACATGTCACTTGTTCAGAAACCTCTAACACAATTCTTCTAATTCACAAAAGCATCTGCTTGCTGCAGAGAAGCAGCTCCAGTGAAAGGCACAGTCCTCAGTTATCCACAACAATGTGCACAGCGTGAATGAGATGATTGTCACCTAGCAATAGGGACACTCGCGGAGAAGTTACAGCATCTGATCCCTGTTTTGGGCAGGTTATGGCTTTTGCAGTAGATGAGCACTGGATTAAAAAAACCCCAAACACAAGCAAACCTTCTGGACAGGTAGCAGAGCAAGGACTCTGCCCCACCACTGCCAACTGGGAAACTGGAGTCAGAAGCCCTCTCCCCGGCCACAGTTAATCTCTGGCTCCCTTCTGCACAGTCCCACAGCTCTGAGGTGTAGCTGCGTTAGTGCTGCCTTTCCTGTTGGATGTGATGTGCAGCTTCTGCTTCTCCAAAAGGGACTGAACAGTATTTTCTCCTTAAGGCTTCCCATCCTCCTTTGTAATCCTGTCATATCTAATGACTGTTGAAACACTGAACATTGCCAGCAACCAAGACCCGGTTTGCATTTTCATCATCTTGTCAGTATTTTTCTTGAAATTCTGTGCTCAAAATTAGTGCAAAGGTGAGAGTGCAAATTGGGTTGATTTCCTATTACAATATTTTCTGCAGTACGTTCTGTTACTTTTGAATTCACATAATCACTGATATGTTGCTTTGCTATTTCTTCAGTAGTTTTTTTTTGTTTGTTTGTTTGGGTTTTTTTGTTTCCCTAATAGAAATCATGGACACTGGGGCAAAAAAAACAAACCCAAACCAACCCCAAAATTTTCCAACCATGCAAAGACTAAGTCCTTTTCCTTGGAAGAGCTGACAGACTCAGAACTCAGGATCAGCTATGCAGTATCTAAATGACTTTTGACAGCAGTTCTGTTCATTAGCCAACTTAAATATCCCTCTTCTCTTTTTGCCCAAATAGATCAGGATGGACTTTTGCAACCCTACACTCTGACCAAGAAAAACAAGGGAATGTGATACGACATAACAACAAATTTTTTTGCTTATTTCACCTCCCCAGTCTTGGAGCTGAATCCTGGTCCCAACAGTCACCCCAAGTCCACAGGCTGCCATCTTCCTACCCTAAGGCAAATTAGACAAACCCTGCCTGACTGTCACCTTTGGCTTTTGGGAAGGCTTACACTCATTTAAGACAGTGCCTGTGTGCACTGTTCCTGCAGCCCTGGTCTGACTGCACCCTTGAAACATCCTAACTGGAGAGATCCCCCTTGGAGCACCCTGTGCCCCCAAGTCCCTTCCAGCACGGCAGCATTACATGGGAGGAGCTGCTTCAGCAGCACCCACCTCAACCAGGGAATGACACTCCAGGATGCAGTTGCTCTTTGGCCACGCTGAAGGCCAGCCAGAACAGGGCTGAGTGTGTAGGTATCCAAGAACTTTCTTGCATCCAACTAATAGTTATTCAAAGGAAAAAACAAACTCAGGTACCCATCCCAGAGTATTTCCACTTCTGTAAGTTTCTGCTCTTTGCCTGCTGCTACAGGGAGAACCTAAACCAAAGCTGGCTGCACTGTCTAGTTTCCCACACTTAAAGCACATGGAGGAGGGAAAAGGAAAGGTCAAGTTAACAAGCGACAACTGAGCATGAAGTCATATGACTCCCCTGTTAAATGCAAGCAGCCAGAACCCCTGAAGCTGCTGCCAACAATTAGTAGAGTCAGCTATTCCACCTAGGAACACTCTACTGCCTTATTAAGACTAATTGCCATGAGCTGATTGCCTAGGCTGGTGGGGAGATAACCCATGCAGGGAAAAGTCTATGTGCTGCCTTGCAGACTGGGCTTCTCAGCTCTGATCTCCAGAGAGCTTGCTTCCCCTAACTTTTTATTTTTTTTAAAAACTGAGTAGCACAGGTTTGTTTTCCTGCTAGGAAGCCTCTGCCACATCTACTGCCTAAAACTAGTGGATTGCTCTAACACAGACTTCAGGACTGTGAGGAAAAAAAAGTTTTTTCACTTAGACTATCACAAAATCTCCAATCTGTGACTTTCCCTGAGCCATTCAAACCACCACGCTTGACATATGCATTTGGAAAAGAGTAATAACTTGAAGAGAGGAAGACTTGCTGTTAAGCAGGTGCAGAGAAAGCTTCAATTTTAATTCAGAGTGGAAGGCGATCTAAATTTCTTTCAATCTGGTCATCCATTCTTAGTCATTGAGCACTTGGTTTAACTACACAGTGTTAAATACCTGAAAATGATATTTTAATTAGGAATGGTGCTTTCAAGGAAGACTGCAAAGTAGAACTGTCATAACTGGTGCCCAAAACATATTTTCCTATTTCTAGTTTATATACATCTATATTAAAGTGGTAAAGCGTTCTTTCATAGATTTCTGAAACCTGTTCTGTACTACAGATGCTGTATGTGGTCATTGCAGACTTCTAAACTATTACCCTTCATGTAAGAACCAGACAAAGATAGATCTCAACTCTGTATTACTGAAGTTACAAAATAACATTTTATTTATATCAAAGCTATTTGTTTTCTTAGGAAATTCATACATCATTTTCAGTAAAATAGTTTCTTTTTTTTAAAAAAAAAGGCAGTATGACTTTTTCTGGTCTTAGGTTTGATGTGGAGTTTTGGATAAATACAAGGCAGTACTGTATCAGGCTGAGCAATCTTGAATTGTATGCTGCTTTCTGTCAAAAGAAGCAGAAATAATGTTGGATAAGCCAAATGTATCAACCAGAATTTGAGTTATTTGTGACTTTTAGGCTACAGAGACCTAAGACAATGATTATCAAGCAAGAATAAAACTTTTATTTTTCATTTTAATGGCCAATGGAAGTTAGAAGCGAAGTCTGCATCACGTAACAAGGAATGTTGTTGTGCTCCTCACAGGAGGCTAAGTGACCGCCAGGTCCCTACTGTCACCTTTTACACTCTCAACTGTCTCTGTAATGCTCGAGCCTTGAATGAGGCACTTTTATTTTTGTGGAAAATTATGGCACCTCTCATGCAACAGACTCTTGTGGAAACTACCTTATAGATTACAAAAAAAAGTCTTGCCTCATAAAATATGGATTTAATTTGAAAATTAATATTGAAAGTCTGAACTCCTTGGTGATGACACCTATCTTCCTGAAACATGATTCTGCTCATATATGCCCTTCAGAAGCTGTCAAACACTTTGCATCTTTGTCAAATACTGACTGACCTCATTTTGCAAAACCTTTTTTCCCAGATGATTCAAATGTAAAGTTCTAATTTAAATTACAAACAATCAAGAGCAGAGACACCATAAGCAGATAACCCTAAGTCTCAGTTACTACTGTCTCAGTGACAGATGACTGCCAACTATGTTAAAACTTACGTACTTTCGTTTGATTATTTTTCTGATTAGTCCCAGCGGTTCTGTGGCTCTGCTACTTAAAAACCAAAAACCCTAGAACTTTTTTGTTTCGGTTTCAAGCACATGTTAAAGTAGTAATCTTCAGAAGAATATAATTTATTGTTTTAAAGACTATTCACTGAATCTAAATTTTTGACTAAAAATGTTTTCAGCAAAACTTTTTTTCCAGCATTGTTATTTTTATTGGCATTTGTGTACTGTATACTACTAAAATCTTTGGAAACAATCTGGGATCAATTTCAGATAAAATAATATAAGTGAAACTTGCCAGTGAACATCCCTAGACAGGATACTTAAAAATAACATTTGCTGTTGAAAGATTGCATTTGCTGTATTGTCACTGCCTTTTCTAACCAACATTGAAAGTATATTCAAGCCCAGTTAGCTGAGCAGAAACCATCTCTCCAAGACAGTAATATTTTATTTTAGCTACACTTCTTTCAGGTTAGCCTGAATTTTCAACCTAATTATATATTACTGTTTCCCACTATTAATTTGAGAAGGAGTTGTTTATAACTTTTCGTAAGGCCAGAGTTTTTGTGGAATGGCTCCACCCACTCCTCTTCAAAGGATCCTTAACATAACCTTCCCAAAGTCCCCTGGCTTTTCTCCCTCCCCACTCAGCTGGCCTGACATTTAGAAAAGACTGGAGCAAAATGCACCACACACGTATGGGTATGACAAGCCTCGATTTGCTAAGTATGTGTAGAAAGGTACATAGCTATCAGTGAGTCTTCTTCAGTTAGATTAATTTTTAACCTGGGATATTCTGTTTCTGATACCTTATTACAAAGGCTGAAGTTGACTCTTCCAAAGGCTACAAAACACCACCATCTTCATTTATTAGCTATGAATTACGGTTAGTGCAACCAAAATGATTTATGGCATTGCTCTGGCAGGTATATGTAAGTATAATGTAAAGAGTAGAGATGTGCATATATAATCATGTATACATGCATGCAAAAATTATACACGTAGGACGGTTGTAGATAAAATCCAGAGCTACAGTGATTGCCATGGGCCAAAACTACAAATATATTCAAAAAGGATCACAAAAATCAGGGCAGGATAGGTTCATTGATAGTTATTGAACAAGACGGTCTGTGTTTTTGTTTCAGGAAGTCTTCTACTACTGCTTGCCAGAGCTGGGAGGATGTATACCAGGTGAAGGACAACTCTGTACTTATCCCAGGCTTATGTTTTTCTCTGAGATCTTTTGCTGGCTGCTCTTAGAAACAGGATACTGGTCTAGACAGCCTGTGGTGTGACCTACGGTGGCTGTTTTAACTTCTTTCTTTATATCTCTAGGCATGTTTGGGTAAATATCTACAACTTTTCCCTTGGTTTCCTCTATCTTCTTTTTTTTTTAAACTGCAGTATTCATTAAGTGTTTAATTTTACTAGAGCCACATGAAGCAAAAGTTTCTTTTAATGCAGCGGCAATTTAGAACATGCCTGCTGCTTGCTTGCTCACTGAAGGAAGATGAAGCACAAATTGTCTCTCCGTGATTTTAAATCTCCTACCGACAGTTCCTTACCCCGGATGATCTACAGCAGAAATAACCCAGGCAACTGATTTGGCTTAAATGTCCTCAACAAAATCTGACATTTCCACCTTCCTTCTCATGTGTATCAGCTTTGCTGTAAGAAGAGACACCCAGTGAGGAGCTTAACTGAAATTGTCCAGACTCTAAAGTGCAGGTTGATTTGATCAACATCCCCTCACTGCCAGATTTCGACATGAAAGTTCACTGCAAATTGCTTAGACCCTCCTTGACACCATTTTACATATCATCAACTTGATGAGCATTTTTACCTGGTACAGGCTGGCAAGGTGGTGTTTAGTTTTGATCAGAAAGGGCTGGTTGACCCCTGGATGATCCACGTCATGAGCTGCAGCAGCTAGCAGTCCGAGCATGATGTCCGACGGGGTGAGGAAGTTGGCAAGCTGAATCACACACGTTAATCACAAGAACATGAACAGTAAACATTTTTTTTTTTCTTTTGGCAAATAAAAGGAATCTGCTAACATCATGGCACTGCTTAGTTTTGTAGCACAGTAGACAAATGTCAAATATAAAATAAATTTTGTGAACAACGTTTTTAAGGTGACTGTTGAACAAATATCTACAAAGATATCAGATGACATACGCATATTTTATTCCAGTTTGTACTTCTTATCTCTTTATCATTTACGGCAATATAAGGATTGTTGTTATAGAAGTGCTTGAGCTTAGTGTAAAAGATTCAGTTTAAAAATGTAAATAAGTATACTAGCAGGTTGGTATACGTTAACATAACTGATAAGGGCTCTGCCTCACACAGTATTTAGTAATACCAACAATACATCAGGCTTCATTTTTTCTAGTACAGCACTGTGCTGTAAGATGCAGAGTTTATAAACTTTTGGAATTTCAAACTTGGCTGTTAGATATCTCAGTTCAAACATAGGTATTTTATTAGAGAACATAATTTCCCTGTCTAACTTCAGGCATCCAAATTTGAAAACCTGCCCAGGTTTTTTTCTACTATACAGCTTATCACTCAGAAGCAAATTTTGTTATCACTGGGAAAAAAATTGAAGTCTTAGCATTTGCTGTTTCTGAGCATGAGGTAGTTATTACTGGCCCGATGAGTCTGTACAGAGTACAGGTCTACAAGCTGAAAGAAGCCTCTTGTGATGAGAAATGAAGAGTAGTATGGTACAGATTCTGGATATTGGCTGTCTTCTGCACTTTTTGACAGCAGGGACTTGCACACCTTGCAGGAGATGGAAATACAGGAAAGCTGGGGCCTGCTCCTGTCCTCACCATTACTATATTCTGGTCTAACAATTTGCTAATTCTAGCAGAACTTCCCTTCATTTAAGTCAAGCCAGGAAAGATTAGTTATATTCTTACACTGTGGCTCAGCATTACAGTATTACAGTCCCTTCCAGTGACACATAAAGCAACGTTACACCCTCACGTTGTGAGGGCTTGCGGCAGCAGTCAAAAGCTGCTGTTCACGCCTGCAGAGGACACCCTTGCAACAGACCCAGCCAAAGGGAACGCTTTCCCCTTTGGTGTTACACTGCCAAATTTGCTATTTTTAAGTATCGATGTGAGGGGCTTATGCCCTGAAGGGACCAAGGCACAGGCATGCCCTGCCTTCTACTGGCTTTGCTGGGAGGACTGCAGCCACTCCTAGATGGCTGGTACACACGGTCACGGTAAAACTTGCTAGAACTCCTATGACAGCACTTTGATATGTCACCTGCGTGATGACAAGTGACTCCAGTAGCTTGTTTAAAGTGTCTGTGATCTGTNAAAGCAACATCAGCGTGAAAGGTTGTCATTACCTTGGGCTCCCTCAGATAGCAGTGCATAGCTTGTGTGACATCAGCAGCGTGGACAGCATTGTGGTATGGGTTTTGGCTATGGTAATCTTCTTGAACCATAACTGGGAACCAAAACAGAAAATAAAGATCCTTTTGTCTCTGAATGCCACGGCCACAAGTGGGAACTGGATTTAAAATACAATTTGAGGTTTTACAGTCAGTTGCCTAAGGAGTTTCTTCAAATACCTGTAGATTACTTAGACTGGTGCTCTTACTGGGATACCTTTAGAGAAAAAACGCATGAAAGGATTTGTGAGGCCCACGGGGATATACTGGGTCTAGTTCATAAATCAACTCTTTCTTGCCTTAGTGAAGGCTCTCATTCAGGAGTAAAATAAATAAGGAAGAGAGGCAAATTTATCCACAACGGAGTGTAATTATTTACGCTGCTGTCATAGGGGAGTAATGTCATTAAGGCAGTACCACCTATTTTACAGCGGCAGGGGGTGAGGCCCTGATATCCTGCCATCATTTGTTATTTGAGTGACTAGCAATGGTCAAAGGCACTCCTACATCCTCCAGACAGAGAATCAAAAGATAAAGCACTGGGGTGCTCGGAGCAAAATCTTCTGTGATAATTTTAGTCACGTCTATGCGTCCATTTTAAAATACCAGTCCCTCTTGTTCTAGTGGGCAGTGCTGGAACGGGTCCAGCTGGAAGACTGAGCGACAACCTTTTAACTCTCAGCTTTCACTCACGCAGCAAATCATCGAGGTGTGTGCTTCACACTCATCTGTTCCTTGCAGCAGTGCCTGCACCATTAGGTGGTCTCAGGGCAACACCATGTGAACCGTGGAAGCTGCACGTGATCTTGCCCAAAGCGCTTTCCTAGACACTACCAAATTAATCAAACAGAAAGGTAACGGGCAAATTTCCCATGGCACTCATCTCCAGCATGGGGAATGCCAAAGAAAGTCCTAGCCTTCAGTTTGTTTCCAGCTGCGCAAGCATTTGAAGTTCCAGTGGGTAATCCTTTAAACCTTGAATACCACTCGCTCTAATTATCTGAGCGTCCACTTCACAGCTGCCCACAGGAGTCAGAAACGGCAGGGAGATTTTGACTGTCTCCACACTGGAGGAATGCTTTCCAGAAGCGACAATGACGCAGTCTTAAAGAAGAGACCTTGCCTTTGAAACTCTGTCTGACAGCCTAACAAACCGGCATTCAGCTGCATTCAAAACATGATGTAAAAAGTAATTGATTTTGGCCAATTTCTTCTTTTGGTTCACTGACAGCATGGGGCTAATATTTCTGTTGGCAGTAACAGCAGCAGGGGCTTTCATCAACACTATTCAGTGCAGACAGCTTGATATAATTTGTTAAATTTTGCACATAAGCTTTTAACTGCCCTGGGTCTCAGTGGTCTATTAGTCACTAAAATAATGACACTGCACCACAATTGTACTGTGCACGGGTAGGTTCTGCAACGTCTGTCTGTCTGTGTGGGCCTACTCGGCCGTCCACATCTGTGCATGGCATACTTTTTTTTAAATCACTACTGCAATTGTGGTACTGGGGTGCTTCAGCCTAACGCAGAGCATTCTGAAGTCCCTCCATTGACTTAATAGGTACTGAACCAAGTACCTGACTGTCCGTGAATTGTATACTAATACATACCACAGAAATGTTTTACTGAAATATTTGCAACAACATCATGATTTTACACAGATATGCAGACCAAGTCAGCGCCTTCTTTGATGCCCTACTTAAGCTGGAAACTGCATTTAAAGATGGCTTTGAGGTGAGCACTTACCGAAAAACCTGTGTAATGTAACCATATCTAACTGGAAATGGTGAATAAGTCCATGCACATTGAAGAGGTGACAAAGCAGTGTTACGAGACTGTTTCCTAAAAGCAGAAAGGAACAACTCTTAGATTCCTTTAATATGTAGTTACAAACCAAGCAAGATTAAAAATCTTTGTAATTTCCTAACTATTAGTCAGCTCCTATCACCGTAGCTCCTATCCTGTGAGCTTAGATGACACTTACATACTCAAAAGGAGCTTACAGAAAATACTCCTACATATAATCAAGATTTGATGGTATGGTGTACCAGTGGAGTGCCATTCTTGTGTCTAGATGCCATAAAGTCACGTTTGCTGTTTCACCATGACACAGAAGGCGAACTAACACAGTTTTAACTGGAAATCTTTTGACAGGCTTGTTTGAGAACCACATCATCTTCATAATCCAGGTCTACCTCCAGAAACGACAGAAAGGAGAATGGCTTTTCTGCCACTTCAG